>BGPR01000247.1:723919-735250 GCA_013235015.1 Araneus ventricosus
ATATTAAAAGGTTGAGAGCTTCTGGTATAACACTGATAAGTATCTAAGAAGCATTAAAAGACACGTTTCTTTGTTTGACATAAAAAAGCACCTGCCATAAAATCTGGTTTCCTCGTTCCTGGTGAACTGTCTGCACCTGGCTTCATTAGGCCGATTGCTCTCCCGGCATTCTGTTCGGCGAGCAAGATGGCAGCGTTGGACCTTTGCCACGGTTCATTGATTGGAGGTGGTATGGGCGCGAAAACTTTCGATTCTGCTAATGCCCATATATCTTTCGGTACTTGGATGATTCCCCAGGTAAAGAGATCGATACTCGAGTTGACATCGACCGATTTTTCACATCTTTTATTATCTGCCCGCGAAACCATTTTCGAAATGTCTCCATTTTTTGATAAAGAACAAACAAAACGAGGAGGTGTGTGCCCCCCCCCCCCCGTTCAAGGAACGATTCGGAACGGTGACCTGGTGTGCGTCCTGGAATGGGCCGTAAATTGTTTCTGGTGCCCCTTTTCTGAAGAGAAAGTTTTTATCACTAACAATGGCATTTTAATTCAGAATTTATCAATCGTATTCAATTCGTTCTAAGGAAAACATCATTTTTTCGTTTTATAAGAATTCGTTCAAGATAAATCATCCCAGTTAGAAATTAATTAAAAATTTGTATACATCTATTACACCAGATTAATATTCACGCTACCTGCAAAATATTTGCACGCATAAATAAACTTACTTAAAATAATGATATAAAAATTATATAATACCGCATTTTATTTTAACTAACTTTAACAATACGAAATAATGGAATTAATTCATATTACCGAGACTCATGACAAACCTGCTGCGCCAATTTAATGTCGGTGTCCTTTGTGTATCTTACAGGAGAAAAAGAATGTGACGTCAAATATAATATGCTGTTTGATGTACGACGGCACGCACAGCTAAATCTATCTGTCATATAGCTGAGACGTCATGTGAATTCACTCCATTATGCAAAATTTCATTAACTATTTAAATAGATCTTGCAAAATCTCAAGTACGATTTTAATGGCAAATTTATTATCAGTTTTAAGCTTTAATCAGGTTCAGGATTTCTACAAAAAATTTACTTGCCTCTTTAAATCTTTGCAGTCCTCTTGTCGAGGTGGACTCGACATACCGGTTTTTTACCGGCAATTCCTTTGTCGAGGTAGATTCGTCATCAGTTTTTTACCGGCGAGTCCTATGTCCAGGTGACTCAACATCAGTTTTATACCGGCAAGCTCGAAATTTTTGACTCAAGTTAGTTTTTTATACCTTAAATTATCTTAAAATGTAATTAGTAATAAATTCACAGAATATGCCTTGGATTTGCTAGAAAGCTTTTGAAAAATTCCTTTGGACTGCAAAGGGTTAAGCAAAATAATAGATTAAAACCAAATTTTATATGTTTACAAATGATAAACAAAGTTTTTCTAAAATCTTGTTCCTAAAAAAATTTCTAAAATTTTAGATTGTTTTTCTTCTCTGAATTTTCTATTTAATAAAATTTATGAGAAAGTTTGCACTCATTCGCCCTCATCTAGGCATTTTGTTTCTTTTTTATTTAAAACTCAATATTATTTCTATGATTACATTTAGTATTTCAAAAGTTTCCTTCACAAGTACTTGAGACACAGCAAACTGAGCTTCAGTACCTGGCAAATGTCATTTTAAAATTTTTACTTTAAATCAACGTGTAATGTAAAATCTTTAATATAAATATTAATTCAAAAACCTATTTAGAAATTTAGAAAGATGGTCAATCAAA
Source organism: Araneus ventricosus (assembly GCA_013235015.1). Taxonomy (NCBI): domain Eukaryota; kingdom Metazoa; phylum Arthropoda; class Arachnida; order Araneae; family Araneidae; genus Araneus; species Araneus ventricosus. Next base: position 725,706 of record BGPR01000247.1, read on the forward strand.
CAAAAATAACAATCTTATATATCTAAGCATAATAGATAATAGCATATAAGCTAATTTCTCTGAGATGTTTTATGGACCTTATATGTGACACAAACTGAAAGCTAAGATATCCTCTATTCCCATGTGGAAAGCCATTTTAAAGACAGTGGTTTAAAAGCTGTCTTAAAAAATAGCTGTTTTGATAAAAGAATCGTTTTTATCATTTAGAACAGGTCTTAAAATTTTCAATTTACGAATCTTTTTCGAGAAAATTAAAACTTTCGCAGAGACGTTTCGATTTGGAAAACTTAGTTCTGACTCCTTAAGTTGGATAATAAATAAGAAAATTACTTATTTTTGATACAAGAAATATATATAAAAATAATTGAGGAAATTTTAATGCATTTTTTTAGTCACGACTCTTTTTTTAACTATTCTTGCTTACAAATGTTGAACAGTCTGAAATCAAACACTCTATGAGAAATTTCACAGTCCTAGTATAGAACTCAGTGTGAAGCAAGAATTATAAATTTCAACATTTAATTTTGGGCAAAAACAGCTGTTTGCCAAGCGCTTGTACAGAAGAAACTTAAAACTTGACTTGTCATCATTTCCAATTTATACCGGAATTAAAATGTAACAGTTTTTGAATTCTGCAAAAGTTGAAGCCTGCAACCAGAATTTCAAAAAAAAACAATATTCCTTTGCTTTTCTTTTTTGAAAATCTGATTAATCAGCATTAATAAATGAAATAGCACTATTTTAACAATGATTGCCATGATTCTTCAAGTTCAGATATCTAAATTCGGTACACTATTCTCAACATTTCAGTGATTTTGATAATATTCCGCATACATACATAGCAGCCGATGTGCCGGTGCTTTGAGAGCTCTATCTTGCCTACTCCATAGCTACCAGAGATGCGAGACCACCCTGTCCGACAGAGTAGTTGGGATTAGCGTGCTCTGTGTATCTCTATCTTTGTGTATATTCAGCCGTTTTGACGGGATTCTAGCATGCAAATGAGTAAATTATAGCTTTACACTAGAATCAAGGTTATTATGATAGAAAGCTTTGCTGGTCCGGGAACTTTACAGCAGTGGCTCATCCGTACGCTTTACAGTAGATGCTAGTAGGAAAACGTCACTGACAGATGTTGTTACATAATAGTCTACTCAATCAGCGGCAAGTAAATGCCAATTAATAGCTAATATATCAGACATTGTCCGTTTTATTTTATGAAGATATTATTATATTTTGTATTATATATTTTATGCATTATAGGTATTATATTTTATTTTGAAGGCTAGACTCAGCGTATAAGTACGTAGTCTCACTTCTCGGTGGGAAATAGTAAAAGTGGTATAACTCTTAGGGCCTATCTCCGATGACTGGTCGCAACCCCCTAAAAAGAGGGTTTAGCGCATGCGCCGTTTGGAATGGGGGTTCTTTTGCGTCCACAGTGTCGGTGTTTCTTTCGCAAGAAATCGAAAGAAAGAAACATTTATTTTTTTAATTCACTATAATTTTTTTTTAAATTTAAAAGTGACTTTGAAAGAATAGCATAAGAATATGGAAGATGATAAAAAAATTCATCATTTACCTGATCTGAAATAGGATATCGCTTAAAATCTGCAGTTAGACAGAATAAGAAGCAATATAGGGGAGAGTCGCCAAATTTAAACCACCGCCTACATTGGACGGTATCATACCTTCAATTCTATTAACTATTTAGACCGTAAAATAGGCAAATTAAGTTGTAAAGATGTAAATGTATGTAACTACGAAAATATGCTATTATATCCTCAGATAGGAAATTTGTTTGGCTACAATTAATTAAAACAGTTTTGAAATAAGTTTAGGACATTTTTTATTGTTATTGTGGTCCAAAAATTGCCTAGATGGGACCACAAACAGTTTCCTAAATTAGACTGCTTAAATTAATGGGATCATTGACTTAAATTACAGGAAAACAATTATCACCACTAGTAGTCCTCATAAACTGGAAGTAAAACAAGTCAAAGCAAAAAAACAATAAAAGGGCACTAAAGCCATCAAAGGTTGAATCAAAATGAATAAAATCTTAAAATGCGTATCATTTATATCATTTGTGAGGAAAATAAGAAGTGATGCAGTGAATAAAATATCATACCTGAGTTCATGCACTCTGTGCTAGCGCGAATTTGAGGATAAAAATAATATTTTTGCTTTAATTGTGCTTAAAGAAATTGGTGTTCCAATATTGAAAACGGGTTTCTTTGATTGGACCGATGACACATTTTTTAATTCCTTCATTTGCTTTTTTCTTAATTTAAAGTGTATTTCATGAAAAGTGAATTACACTGTTCTGCCATAAATAAACTACAAAATAAATCTGCTACTTGTTTTTCTCATTACAATTACTTTTCCATCGCTGCACGTTAAAAAATGTCCATTTGGTACAAATATTCGGCGACTCTCCGACATTTGCCGACCACGAAAAGTTAATTTCTGTTGCACCAGAAATCGAAACCAACCCATCGCGTGAATTGACTCCATCTCCACAAACCATACAATTTACAAAAAATTTACCGATTATCAAAAAATTAAAAATTTTATTTTGGAATGAATTAACTTTTGATGTCAATAGCATAAAAATAATAAATTAAATCATAAGTAAATAACATATTTAAAGTATATTTCATAAAGTCTTAATTACACTGACTTGAAGGTAAATAAGCTACAAAAAAAATCTACTACTTATTTTTCATTAAAATTGCTTCCCAATCACTGTTCATTAACCTTTTGCGGTCGATGCCGCCAAAGTGGCGGCATTCGCAAGTCATCGTAGAAGTCGGGGTTTTTTGTTTTGTTTCGTTTTAGACCCACACCGATCAGCCTGCTCAAAAGGTGGGCTGGTCGGTGTGGGTCTAAAACAAAACTAAACAGAAAAAGCCGACTCCTACAATGACTTGCGAATGCCGTCACTGTGGCAGCATCGACCCAAAGACTTAAACAATGTCAAAATGGTCCGGATTCCGCGACTCTCCCCGACATTTGCCGACCTCGAAGTTTTAATTTCTGTTGCACCAGAAATCGAAACCAACCCGTCAAGTGAACTGACTCCATTTACACAAACCATTCAATTTACAAAAAATTTACCAATTTTCAAGAAATTAAAAATTTGATTTTGGAATTAATTAACTTTTGAAGTCAATAACATCTGCTGAAAAAGAAAATGGACAATAGTGATTTGTTTGACCGTACTTTCGAGTAACGTAAAGAATCACGACTGTGGAGTTTTTGGGATGATAGTTAATCATTTTTGCTAATGGCTTTACTGATAATTTGGACAGATGACAAATAGAATTGACGATTGCGGTTGGCAGAGAAGTATTGTCAGCCGTTTTGGCTTTTAAGAGTTTGGCACAAAATGGTTTTGATAATTACTCCTCCTGTCAAGAAATGCACCGGAATGAAATGGAAGAACTATTAAAAATCATCAGTTACAAAAAAAAAAAACATTTTGGGTTCATATTGAAAAAAAAATGTCATTCAGATTTTCAATTATTTTGTTGTAAAAAAATTATAATGCACATTTTTTTATTTCATTAGTTGGAAATATATCTATAGTCGTATAGTTAGAATATACGAAACAGTTTCTTCACTTTGCAGATAGGTGAAAAAAGTTTTTTTAAAGGGAAAAAATAATCGTTTTTAATGTATTGTTCTTTTTATTCGAATAATTTGAACATTTTTACTAAGTCGCATAATTAGAATCTAAGAAAATCTTTTTAATCTCCAAATAAAATACTTTTCTTCAAATTTTGTCTTTTCTAATTTTTATTTATTTATTATAAAGGAGTTTTATGTGATAGACAAAAATGTTTACTTCAAGTTTCTTGTTGTGCTTCTCCAACTGTTTCGACAGAACTAAACGCATTGTATGATGCTATTTACAATTACCATATCTGATGTAGAAATTCGAACATATTTCAATAGCCTCAATCTTGTCTTTGTTATTGAAAAATCTATATTTAATCTTCTTACTGAGAGTCCTTTAAAGTTTACTACCAGTCTAAAAAAGAACCAAAGACAACAGAAAAAGCGCAGAAACCAAAATAATTAAAGTCACGTGTTCTTAACGCGATACTCTTATCGAATATACCCGATTCCACCAAACATGTAAAGGCATTTAAGCATTAATTGCTGAAAGATTCAAAATTTATTAGAAGGCCCAACCATTATTTAACAAAAGCCATTCAAAAGTGTTTCGTAATTAACTTTTATAATGAAAACTAGATTCCAGATTCTAAAAGCCTGAGAAATGCTGGGGTAAGATATGCGATGTTTGTCTATTTTATTTATTCATTTTTTCATTTATTATACAAGCACCATTATCTCCATCTCTTGTGGCAAAAGAGCCTGCAATGATATGGTGGCAGAGTCTCGCCTCCAGCACCAGAAGTTCTCAGGTTCGATACTCAATTTCACCAAAGACCCACCATATACACGGCGTGGTGTATGTTTTACTCATCGGGGTAAAACGTCTCCCCGATCGCCTGGTATAGCAGTTTGGAGACCGGTAATCCGACTCTTATAGACGAAATTAACCTAGGAGCCGCGATGGTCTAATTGTAATGTCTTGGCTACGGTTAATGGAGCCGAAGGGCTCCACGCTCGATACCCGATTCCACCAAACATTCGCCGTGTATTAAATCTGTCGTCGAGGTCAAATATCCTCACGCTAGTGTAGAGCAGAAATTTTGGGAAGGACTGATATTCACATATTTAACTGGGTGTTAGAACCTAGGCACTTTTACCCTGTTGCAAGTTGAGAAAGTCCAGAATGAAAACCTGAGAAATTGAACAGAGTTCAATTTGAAGAGACTCCTGGGGTGCCTGCTGCTCAAGAAAGCTCGTCAGAGTATCGAGCATAGCCATCATTTGATTCTTGAAGTTCGTCATTATTTGCATAAGGTTTGACATCTGGCGTAGCGTTGAAATTTTGGGAAGGGTTGGAGACTTGGGTGTCGTTCTCGTCATTCCACTATTCAAAATGACGAATTCCGTCCCAAAGTAGTCGTAGTGTTGCTTTAATATAACTAAACCAAACCCAAAATAGTTCTCGCGTAGCTGTAAATTGGGTGTGCTAATTTAACTAAGCTAACCTTAACTAAAACCTTGTTGCGAAAATATTCTTTATTGTCAAAAGTGGTTGGACATTTGAAAGATGTATGTATAAAAATGACTATTTATAAGAGCAATGCCTTAACAATATCTGAATACATTTTCTAAAATAAACTCTGTTTTTTGCTTACATAACCTTTCATCTAGCATTTACAGTGAAGTAACCAGAAATACAAATATCCAGATCTCTTTTGTCTGTTAGCATTACGTATTTTAAATATAAAAACTTAAGAAAACCTAACCAATTCGGGACGACTCATAGAAATTCCCATTTCCGACTGCTAGCACTTAGCATTGAAACGAACAACTCCCTCTCGAAAAAGTTAAAAGTTGCCAGGAAAGAGGCAGATGCTGCGAAACATTTAGATAAAAGCCAACAAGATGTCGAAAAGAAACTTAAACTGCCTCTCGCAAAATAAGATTTCAAAGGCGAGAGAAACCGTTTCGCTATCTCCCTTTGCTTCGCTTGATTTCAACGACCGTGATAAGGGAGGGAAAAATGATTCATCAAAACTGCCAAAATACATACAAGACGAGAAGGGATGTTTTTTAAACTGTTTATGTTCCTCGAGCATAAATTTTATTGCTTTTTGTGATAAACCTGAGGCCCCTGCCTCGAGGGGATCATTCGGAATTCTGAAGCCTTTTGAGAAATAGTTTATGATGCATATTTCAAGTTCAGACTTCGGCAATTTCAATGAAATTTTTTCTTTCAAATTTTGATAAAAATATTATATAAAGTTGCTAGTAAGGAAAAATCTAAAAAGTTATTTAAACATGTGGACATAATTGTGATAAATATTTAGCCAAATATTTAAAAAAAATGTGTTGCTTTAAATCATCATTTATAGCGACAATTGAAAAAGGGGCTAGTATTTTTTTTTATTAGTGGCATGAAACTTTTCGCCATATGATTTGAGTGGAAGTCAGTTTTATCTTTGGTAGATTAAATTGAATTCCAAATTAATGTGGGATTTTTAAACTATGTGGCATGCTATTTTGGTATGGACTTAGAATTTTTGAGCTGCGTTCAGATATATGGCGCGAAATACATCTAAGTGGACTCCCTACTCTCCAAACTTCCCTATGACCGTGCATCTTCAGAAGCAGTCGGTCAGCGTGAGTTGATGATGTTGTCACACTAAAGGATTATGTTTATGACCGTGCATCTTCAGAAGCAGTCGATCAGCGTGAGTTGATGATGTTGTCACACTAAAGGATTATGTTTATGACCGTGCATCTTCAGAAGCAGTCGGTCAGAGTGAGTTGATGATGTTGTCACACTAAAGGATTATGCTTGGCACATGATGGTAAATTTAACGTACAACAGACAATGGTGAGAGAGGAAGTAATGACTTTGCAAAATTGCAAAAGCACTTACAAGGAAATAAGAGTTTTAAAATTGTTTATGCTCCTAGATTATAAATTTTATTGCTTTCTGTGATAAACCTGAGACCTCTGCCCCGAGGGAATCATTTCGAATTCTGAAGCTTTTTTGAAAAGAAGTATATGTAGCTTATTTCAAGTTCAGGCTTCTGCAGTTTCAATATAATGCAATGTTTGCAATGTTTTTTATTCCTTTCTTTTTCTTCTTTTCCGAATTTTAATTAAAATCATTTTTAAAAACTTATTGTTAAGGAATATTCATAAAAGTTATTTAAATGTGCGAACATAGTTGTAGTAAATATTAAGTAAAGTGTTTTGTAAAAGGTTTTACTTTGAATCTTCATTTATATCGATGTATTGAAAATTACCAACGATATTATTATTAGTAGCATGAAGCTCTTCACCATATTATTTAAGCTGTAACTAACAAATCAGTTTTATTCTGGTGTCTCTAATTCCACATGATCTAGTGTATCTAGCCAAGTCCATGGGTCAAGGGCTCATGATAAAAGACTAGTGAAACATCTTGTGTTGGCCAAAGCGACCTTGGAGCACCTAGGTAGCACCTGAAGTAAAAGGCCAACTTAACCCCTTACGGATCGCAATTTTTTGTTGTTTTTGCTATCTAATAAGATGACCCCTCTTGTTTTGAAAAGGGGATGTTGTTTTCATTAATCTAAGAAGTCATGGAATATTTGAGATGCTTATGGATTCTATTTAATTTTTATGTCTAATTAATGATTAAATTTTAATTTTCAAGCCCGAAAATGCGATAATTCGATGCACGTCAATATAAAGGGCGTGAGACTTGGGTGTTAATCCAACATATGAGAATAGGCTGCTTCCTGGAGTATATCCGGGGGAGGGGGGAAAGCCTAGATTTGGGATTCTCTTGGAGGAAAAGCAGAAAAACTTGCAGCATGCCACTCTGACCGCAGAGAGAAATTCATTGTTAAAACACACATCGTTTTACCAGTTTTTGAATAAGGATAGTTACGATGAACGTCAGAAGATGGCACCCATAACTTTCTTCTTTAGATTCATGTTCTTCGGCCATGCCATTCTCTATTCACCAGGCTATTTCTATCCTAAGTGGTTCGATTTAATTCGCTATATTCATGCCCGATATAAAACAACACGAGGTGCTATTTTGGGACGGACATAGTAATGTTCGGGTAGTTGACGGACCTTATTCTCGATAGATGATGACGGAGACACCTAGGAAGGCATCTAAGTGTCCAAATTTCCGTATGAACTTGAATCTTTAAAAATAGTTGGTCACTGTGAGTTGTTGATGATACCACACTAACAGATTACGTTTGACTGTCCATGGCAAATATAAGTGCTCCAGGTCCATATTTAATTACAAAAAAGAAAATACAGAAGAAACAGGCGGATTTTCGTTGGAATCGGCGTATAACTAGGCCATCAAAACCCTTCATCTGTGCACAACGCTGTGAAACTTCAGCAAACTAGTAAATTAATAATGCCCAAAAATCATCCAATAAGTGCAATAAATCCTGTTAAGTAGATAATTCAAAAAGAATCCACATCATAAGCATTTTATCTTTTCGTTTAGCTTCAATTTATTTTGATTCTTTTCTTTCATTTTTTTTTTACTTTTACGATTGGATATTCATGGTTTCAAGAACCCTACAGAACAGAACGCCGGCTTTTACCCCCGCACCCGTGGTCAGACCGGTCACTGAACGGTTTGATGGGCAAGACACGGGAATTTTATTTAAGAAAAAAAGAAAAACAAAACAAAAGAAAAAAAGAAATATTTACACTTATGAACAGCACGGGCATTTTCACTTTCACTCTATTAGTTCGTATGAGTGTTTTTTTCTTTAGATGTTGTTTTACCTTTCTTTTTTGGAGGGGGGGGGGGGGATGGCCTGTAATTTGGAGCTTGTTGGTTCAGCTCGCTGGAAAGTTGAAGACTAGGGAAGCCGGAAAAGATATCTGTTTTCGCTTATGAATGGACCTTATGCACCCTTTGGGTTGGAGAGTATAAAAAAACAGCTGTGGAGGAATAAACAAAACGATCGGCCTATAAGCGACTCAGAAATAAAAGCAGTTCTGAGTCAGCTGTTTAAGACTGACCAATGGCTGCCTCCGGCAGGTCACGTGGCGGAGGATGTGACGTCACATGAATAAGGTCCATTCGACAATCCTACGAGTTTTATGCCTGGAGACGAGGTTATTGGCGACTCTTTTCAGCCATTCTTGTTCGAAGTTTGGCGCTGGCTTCCTCATATGCCAAGACACTCTTGAACCCTACATACTGCATAGTTTAAAAAATTAACCTTTTTCATACATTCCTCATGCCATAACATTCTAAGCTGCGTGTTTTTCTGAGTTTTTCCGCTTTCCAGTTTTTCCCACTTTCCTGAAAGTTTTATGGCAGAATTTAATGAAAAGAATTTTGTTTAGAACAATTTTAGCCTTTTTATCTTGTGTTTGAAGCGGTATGACGAAATCTAGAGATTACACCATTTTAAAAACCACAGACAAACCAATCTCCTTAATTTTTCAAATGGTCCACTTTCCAAGCTTCCCAAATTTGAGAGCATTTAATGCACGACGTTCAAATTTAAAGCGTAAGAAATTTTCGAAAAATAATTATAGGCATGTTATTTGCGAAGTTTCGCCTCCCACTAGTGTGGTGTAGAATTCGGAGAGGAAGATCCTGGCTCAAGTTTCATTTTCTCCACGTGACCACGGAATTGGAAAATCTGTATCCAATAAACATCTTGCAGTTTCAAAACGGGACGTAACTAAACAAACTAATAGACTAAGCTATTTTCGGAGTTTATTTATCTTTTTATGTATGCCAAATTCAAGCCAAGTGAAGTTTTCGTGGCAGAGCCTCAGCTTCAAGAACAGAACACCGCCCTCTGCACCTGTACCGTAGCCATTACAGCTATCTTCCAAGCTTCGGGGGCAGAACACCGCCCTTTGCCCCTGTACCTAGTAGCCATTACAGCTATCTTACAAGCTTCGGGGGC
>BGPR01000247.1:737662-763754 GCA_013235015.1 Araneus ventricosus
ATACCGCCATGTGCGAGAGCTGAAAACGACGTCACTGCCCGTCGTAGCCAATGATATTGGCTGATTTCCTGCCTCAGTTCTATAAGGGTAGGGTTTGTAAATACGCGGTCCGGAGCGGTTGGCTTCTTCTGAGGCGAGGAGAGGTTCTTGAGATCGCTTAGGACATAAGCGCGTAGGGATCAATTATCCTTGCCAACCACAGCCCATTTCCGTGCGCCTTAAGCGAAGTTTATAGCAGGGAGTCGGGGTGGAACTAAATGACCACCCAGGTTGGGAGAGTCCACATGTCGCTTCCTCCCAAAAGCCTCGGTTTTAAAGGAGCTAGAAGAAAAAAGTCGCCTCGGTATTAAAGAGTTAATGTGGAGATTCATTAAAGTCTGAGGTAGAATGTTTTCAATGGTTATATATTTTCTTTTGGTATATTAGAAAGTAAAACAATTTGAAGCATAAAATGTTCCTAATTTTCCCGCTTTTGCCTACTTCTCCTCCCTTCGGTATCAGGGTCGCGGTGGCCTAGTGGTGAGGGTTCCGGTTCGAAACCTGATTCCATTGAAGATCCGTCGCGCCCACTGCCGTTAACAGACTGTTGATGCAAAAGCTGCGCATAGCAGAGGGGACAGGAGCATGCGCAGTCGTCCAGCTTCCTTTAAGACGCCGATTGTGGGAGTTGTTCCAGTAATGCAGTTTATGTAATAATAGTGGTTGTCTTTCTTGTTTTTGTGTTCCTGCTGCTATTGGTTTTGGTGCTGTTTTAATGGAAAGTACTGCGTTTTAGCAAGATGGCCGGCTATTGAGAGACTGTTACACCAGACGAAGAGAAAATCGGTAGATTCAGAGACCTGTTATCTTTTAAATGTGCTATCATATTAGTAGTACATGACTGTGTGGTCAGGTGAACGTCCTCCCTCTTGTGCTGCAGAAGTGTGGAGATGTGCATGCTCAAGTGTCGTCCTCGTCATGTGACAGCGGTTCAGAATCTGCAAGATTCATCATAGGGCTCTCTTGTTGCTAAAACGGGCGTAAGGTTAATAACAAACTGTACTAAACAATACGTAACTGAACGAAGTACAACAGTTTAGGGGGGGGGAGTACTTTGCAGCTCAGAACTTACTTGTTGATCCATTTCCTGTCTTCTTTTCAATTTTCTTTTTGAATTTTCGTAGGTAATGGAACTCTAAGAGTGAAAAAGTAAGCGAATAAGATTAAAAACAAAAAAAATTCAGGTAGTGCTGCAGATCTGCAGCCCTAATGGACGAGCCGCCACTGATACTATTCTATAATTTTGGTGATAAGACCACATAAGAAATCTCAGTCGTCTATGTTGTTGCAGTTTGCAGTCATAGTGTTCCCGTACAAACAGATATACAATGGCCAGATAGTGTATCCATTGATAATTTCGGTCCAAAATTGGATACAGATCTTCAATTCCGATGATAAAACCATTTGTCAAATTTCATCCATCTAGATTGTTGCGTTTCTGAGCTATCGTGTTCACATGCACACGGACGGACGGACAGACTTCCCGATGACAGATTTTGCTCAACATGTGACACAGACATACATTTTTTGGTGCAGAAAACGGACTCGGACATGCCAAATTTCACCAGTCAAGCTCATCCCGTTTCTGAGTTATAGAGCTCACGGACAAACAGATACACAAACAGACATAATTCTAAAAGTTGGTAACGGGTATGTCTTAACCCTTTCACAAAGAGCGGGGTGGTCCGGGGCGGTTGGCTTCTTCTGAGGCGAGGAGAGGTTCTCAGATAGCTTAGGACATAAGCGCGGTAGGGGGATCCAATTATCCTTGCCAACCACAGCCCATTTCCGTGCGCCTTAAGCGAAGTTTATAACAGGGAGTCGGGGGGATAAATGACCACCCAGGTTGGGAGAGTCCAATTTATGTCACTTCCTCCCCAAAAGCCCCGGTTTTAAAGGAGCTAGAAGAAAACGTCGCCTCGATATTAAAGAGTTAAATGTGGAGATTCATTAAAGTCTCGAGGTAGAATGTGTCAATGGTTATAATACTTTCTTTTGGTATATTAGAAAGTAAAAACAATTTGAAGCATAAAAATGTTCCTAATTTTCCCGCTTTTGCTCTTACTTTCCTCCCTTTTCGGTATCAGGGTCGCGGTGGCCTAGTGGTGAGGGTTCCGGGTTCGAAACCTGATTCCATTGAACATCCGTCGCGCCTACTGCCCGTTAAATCAGATTGTTGGATGCAGAAAGCTGCGCCATAGCAGAGGAGGACAGGAGCATGCGCAGTCTTCTGGCAGCTTCCTTTAAGAGCCCGGATTGTGGGAGTTGTTCCAGTAATGCAGTTTATGTAATAATAGTGGTTGTCTTTCTTGTTTTCGTGTTCCTGTTGCTTGTTGGTTTTATATGCTGTTTTAATAAAGTATCGTTTTGCCAAGATGGGCTGTATTATTTGAGAGACTGTTACACCAGATCGAAGAGAAAATCGGGTAGATTCAGAGAACCTGCTTAGTCTTTTAAATGTGCCATCATATTAGAGGCAACACAGACGTAGTGGTCGAACGTCCTCCCTCTGGTGTGCTGCAGAAGTGTGGAGAGATGTTGGCAGCTCAAGTGTCGTCCTCGTCATGTGACAGCGGTTCAGAATTGCAAGATTCATCCCAAAATAGGCCTCTTGTTGTTTCAAAACGGGGCGTTAATATAACTAAACTAAACCCTTTTGGGTATCAAAAACAAATATCTAAGTTGTAAATTCACTTTCGAGCTCAAATCTATCATCATGTAAATATCCATAATCAAGCCAGAAATTCTTTTTGCCTAAGACAGCCACATCATCTCACTCAAGTAACTTCTCCGCAAATTGTCAACTCGATCTAAAAAATAAAACAGAGACGCTAGACATTCTCCGAGCCTTGAACCCTCTTGGTGTTTTTTCATTCAAGCCATGTTTGGACCCGAGCCCAGTTTTGGATAGAAATCTCTGTCTTGCTGATTCCGACGGCAAGCAAATCGATCACCGAATTTCAAGTTTTCTGCTGCCTTTTGAGCTGCAAAACAAAAGTTGAATTCTTAACACTTCCCGGTACATTTCTCGTCTGCTTATAAAACTCTTCTTAGCTAGGAAGATCTGAATTTTGGTATCGTGACAATTTTTTGAAGCAAATCCATTCAGCTTCAGCTAAAACTGACATTTAGTGAAGTGAACAGTCCCGATTTTCGATGCATTGCCATTGATTGTAAAAATGTCTTGGATTTGCAGCTCTTCAGTATAAAATTTCTCAATTTTTTCCCGTGTCCTCACTTTCTCGTATACGAATTATACAATGAGAAAGTACTGTAATCGTCAAAAAATTCAAACTCGAGATTTTGATGAATATGCACGTTTTATACGTCCCGAAACAGAAAAACGCATTTCTAGAATAAGGCCTATCTGTCTCTGAATACGATAACTCAACCAGCAGGAGTGTGTCTCCCCAAAGTTTTTCTCGTATCCGCAGTAACGCGGTTGGGGAGAAAATACACAGAGCGGCAGTAACATAGACGATTCCCTAACACAAGTGGGAGGAAACGCGCGCTGTTTTTCGCATCGTAGAATGGTGATGAAACCGAATATGCAATTTGAAGGCCTTTTTCACAACCGATTAAAACCAAAATTCGACACAGATCTACAATTAAGATAAGAAGACCACATATCATTTTTATTCATCTAAGCCATAGGGTTTAGGAGTTATCATGTTCACAAGTATGCGATTATACAGACCGACAGACAGTCAACCCTTTGACGGATTTGGTTTAAAATATGATACGGGCCTACATTCCTGAAGATAAATCTATATACCAAATTTTATTGATATAGCTATTTAAGTTTTTGAGTTATCGTGTTCATATGAACACGGCCAGGCAGACTTCCCGTGGACGGATTTCTTTCAAAATTTGTTACAAATCTACAAATTTTGTATAAAGTCCAAATATCAAATTTCGTCCCTCTAGCTCTAACCATTTTTGAGTTGTTGTGTTCACAGACAGACATAATTCCAAAATTGTGTTTTTCGGACTCAGGGAGGTCTAAAACGTGGAGATTCATCAAAATTTCGAGTTCGAATTTTTTGGCGAGTACAATACTTTCTCTCTCTATACTTCGTATTTACACCGAAATTAAATTTTGGAATAAATTCGCCAAAAAGATCGATCCATCCGTCCGTGTGCAAGTGAACACGATAGCTCGAAAAGTATATTTAGCACATGGTTTTATCACTGGAAGATTCATGTCACATTTTGGACCAAATACCCCAATTAGCCAACTCTCTGTCGGTTCTGTTTATTCATGTGCATGAGAACGCAAAAATTCAACAGGCAATTATTTGAAATTTCGTATGTAGTCTTGACACCAAATTTGAAGTTCTGCTTTAAATTTTGGACCTAAGAGGTACAAGGGAAGATCACGTGCGGAGATGCCGATTCATTGTCACGTGGTATCAATGCTTTATCGATATGCGAAACTGATAATCGAAATTGTTCACATAATGAATACGTAACGGAAACATGGTTATCTTGTTCTTTTCGTTCATAGAACAGATTACTCAATCCGTATAACATCCCACTCAATAAAAGACGGCTATTTTTCGGCAAAGGGGACTAGAAAATATCAAATCTGGTTATAAATTCTCGTTAATTTCTTTACTTTTTCAAAAACGCGTCAGTTATCAGTTTTTGGGGAGTTTCCATGTAAAAGCGCTTTATTTTTTTAAGGCTCGCCTTAACTATCTGTTTCTCCGTTGACGATCTCGTTCTTTTCCCGTGCCAGAACTTGGTTTCCCTGGCGACGGAAAATAGCAACGAGATCGTGACATCGTATTTTCCCTTCAAGGGAAGATGACAGAGCTTTTTTTTTCTTTCTTTCTTCAACCCAGTCGATTGGAAAAGAAAAGAAACGCCGGTCGCATCGATCGAGAAAAGGGCCCTTTTTTAACTCTTTCTTCTTAATACTGACATCGCTATGCAAAGAGAATAAATTCATTATGCGATAGAGGTCAACACTGAGTTCGAATAGTTCAGCCTTCTGATGATTTCTGAACTTTATTCATACTGTTAAATTCAGATACTGTTCAGCAACGGATTCCGAGACTACCACTTTTGGACGATTTTACACCGGAAAGGGGTGTCAGGCGATGAGTCATATGAGTGCATTTCCAGAGTTCTTTGTTAGACCACGCTCAGTAAATTGTAAACATCACCCTTCCGTTCTTCACTTTCCACCCATTTTGATGAAAATAACTCTGCCCGGCGCATATTCAAAAGCGCGAAGGGTTTTCGAATCCGTTGCTAAACAATATTATGTCTTCTTCATGGACCGAGACAACTTTCGAGCCAATGGTTCTTATACTTGGTACCAACTTTCCATATAAGTTTTAATCGATGCCCTTTCCAATTAATTTTATTTTTTAATATCTAATATCAAAATGTCTTTTTCTGCTAAACATGACAATGTTATGGGTTAACATGACAATATTTATATAGGCTGGATACTACCTGTAAATTGCGTGATGCGATATACATCATGCAAAAAACGTACAAAACGCTGTAAAGGACAGACCATTAGACCTAGAGCTACCGTATTTGGCAGGTTAATTACTTCTTGAGTAGTAGGTGCTTACTAAGGAAGGGTTTTTCACAATTTTATTGCATTTTCAATTAAAAATCAATCGAAATTTTTACGTTTTCCCTCAATAACTTCAGAGCGTATTATTTATTGCACAAAATCTCTTTTTTACTCCACTTTAGAATTTTAAAAATTAGCTATTCAGAGATATCAATTTTATTTCGGTGCGATTATTTCTCTTTTTTAATAAATTTTTAAAACATTTTTATGTATATTTTACAACAATACAGTCAGACCTGTTTTTGTGCAATCCTTTTCTGTGTGATTTTTTTGTGCGATTTATTTTGTGCTTTTTTATGCGGTATATGAATTCCAACGGGAACTTCCGAAAAACTTATCACCGACTTTATAGTAACAAAAAATAAATCAATTGTAATATCTTCAAGTGACGAAAGCGATTTTGAACCAGTTCATCACAAGATGATACGCGTTTTGGACAACGACGAGTAGCAGTGAATTATGTCCATTTTGAAAATTTCTCCGTATGTAAAATGAGAAATTAAATTTTTTTAAAATGCTTCCATGTGTAATTTAATTATTTATTTTGTTTCAAAGCACTTTCTCACTATTTCGTAAATCTTTGACATATTTTCTAAGTGCGACTTTTTTTTATGCGATCCCTCTCCACCGCATAAAAAACATTTTCTCTAATATGTTGTAAAAAATTATTTGTTATAAGTATTTATGAAATTTCTGAATATTTTTTCGTGCTGTTTCTTTTATGCGGTCCCTATCTACCGCACAGAAACAGGTTTGACTATACTTTTTTACTGTTTAGTTACTGCATTTATACTCACACGAGTTGCGACCATATTAAATAGAATTTTTTGTGTGCTGGTTATCGTTGCTATATAATTAAGAGTGCGATGTCTCCCCTACCTCTTTCCCACGACGGGCCGGCCACCCAGCCGAAGTCCCCGTAATAAAACTGCCAACCTTACGCAAGCCTAAAGGGGTTCAGCGGAGTGCGATATATTTTGACAGACCACCCGCGTGTAGCCTAAAAAGACCTCCGGTCAAGAGTGATCGCATCCAATCAACACCTTGGAGAAGGCACACGACTGCGGTTTGGTGATTTGTCCAGCTTGAGGACGAATCACCGGAAGATAATTCATGAACCACTCCCCTGGCCTCTGAAGATAAGGTGTTTAAAAAGGGAGGAAAAAGGAGAGAAAGATGAATAAAGATGAAATATAAACACACGGAGAGCCATCTCCATTGTGTTGATTTGGAGATCCGCAAACGGAACTGAGACGAAACGGGCGTGTTGACCCCGTGTTAGCCGAGCACCTCGGCTGGAAAGAGTCCCTGCGATGGACCTCTGCATATTATCGAGCGTTTACGACCTCGTAATTTTACATCGACCCTCGGTGTTTTCTATAACTCGCCGTGAGTTACTATAGACTGCTGAACTCTCATATTTCCCTGAACTTTACGATAAAGTTGCATCTCCGAGTATTTGCGCCGTTAGTAATTTCGACGAAGTTAGGCATTGTTCATTGACTCTCGCGATCTATATCCGGGACTTGTTTATCTTCGTTCTTGAAATACGTACATACCAAATGTATGTATATATATATATATATATCAGATATATATATATATATATATATATATATATATATCTGTAAAGTAGATATTTATTCAAGATTATCATTAAATTTAAATTGCTGGAATTCTGTGACTTCTTTAAGTCTGTTGATCTTTGATCAGATCCTGGTAACACTGAGCCACGACATCACAAGAGCAAATTTTTAAAATTAATATAAAGACAGACAAGTCAAGCCTAAAATGTTTTCATCCTACAATATTTCGTATTATTTCGAATCCACTTTGAAATTTTTAAGGGCGATGTTATTTTTAATAAAGGGATGTATCATGGTCGTGGGGATCGGATGATTGGGTCTCGGCTTTGTATTAGAAAGCCACGGATTTAAAAACTCTGTGGGAGCGGCGGTGGCCTAGTGGTATCAGCTGCGGGCCGGAGGACTCCGGGCTCGAAACCCGATTCGACTGAAGATACCGTCCTGCATAGAACCTGTTGCACGTTAAGGGGAGTTGGAACCCTAAGTCCGTTAACCCTAACCCTGTTACTTCGATGTACCTTTTCTCAAAATCTGTTATAGATTCATGTTTAAAATTTTTTTATACAAGTAAAGTACATCTTTCCCATTATATCGAAATGTTTTTTTAAATTCAAAAATTTATTTTTTACAATTTTTTCTGTCAAAACAAAAAATGTTAAATTGGCCATTTCGATATACCTTTTCTCAAAATCTGTTATAGATACATGTTTGAAACTTTTTATATAAGTAAAGTGCACCTTTCTCATTATACTGAAATGAGCTTTAAAAAAAACTCAAAACTTTATTTTTTACAATTTTTTTCCGTCAAAATAGGGTAAAATTTCATTATGTCTAATTAAATATTTTGTAAATTTATAAAAAATTAAAATTAACCAAAAGCTCATTTCAGTATAATGAAAAAGGTACACTTAACTTGTATAAAAAATTTCAAACATATGTTTAATAATAGATTTTGAGAAAAGGTACTTCGAAATGGCCAATTTAACATTTTTTGTTCTGACACAAAAAAAATTTCTAAAAAGATAAAATTTTTAATTTAAAAAAAATCATTTTCGTATAATGAGAAAGATGTACTTTGCTTGTATAAGAAAGTTCAAAAATGGAATCTATAACAGATTTTGAGGAAAGGTGCATCGAAGTAACAAGGTTAGGGTTAACGGACTTAGGGTTCCAACTCCTTAAATAATACGTAGGGGATCAAACGTCCTCCCGCTGGTGTGGTGCAGAAGTTTGGAGACGGTGTGCCAGCTCAGGTTGTCCTCGTCATTTGACCTAACGCCCCCGTTACCTATGATTACTAGAGTCACCTCGTCAGTTTTAAATGGACACAAGATGGATAAAGCACGAACACCAGAGGCGACGCTCCCACAACCAAACGCCCGAACCAGTTTATTGAGAAACAAAATTTACAAAAATATTTACAATTTCCAGAAATGTACAGAATTAAAAATGAGAAATATGAATTAAAAAAATGAATAACATATAACATAAAAGCAGTCCTATCTGTTCAAGATGTTTCACTGTATCAGTCTTATTCAAAACACACTGAAACAATTAGTTGTTGAGTCTGGAACATTTAGTTGATGACACTCTGAATCTAGTTTAAACAGGAATTCATATTAATGAATATGTTTGATTCTTAATTTAATCTTTTTCCGTGAAAGTTGGTTATTGGCTACATTCTTAAACCATCTAAGGATGTAGCCAATAACCAACTTGAAGTTGTATGGCAGGAAGCTTCATATGCCATGATAAAGTAAATATGCATGATGTAGCATAGGGCAATGGGGTACCAATTTCGCTACAACTGCAAAATGGTGAGGGTGCCAACTTGAAACGATGAAAGTATTTTGGAAATGGACTGTGGTTGGTGAAAAATAAAATTTCTCCTCTATTCCAGTGAAGTGGCTTAAAAGAAACTTTTGGAGCTATTAAATAAGTCGATCTGTCCAAATTTTCTGACCGCGGTTCCAATTACAAGGTCCGTCCCAAAATAGCCCTAGTGTTACTTCAAAAGGGTATGATAATATAACTAAACTAAGCTGAGAACTTTTCGAAACTGAGAGACTTTTATCGCTGATGATGCTGAGTTTAGAAAACAGGCTGCCGGCTCAGTTCACGTTCTCTCATCTCATCAATGTTTAAATTTATAATGTCCCCCTCAAAATATCCCTCCTCAAGCTTCAAAATGAGGCATCAAATATAAAAAAGCCTACAAGCATTTTCTTTTCATGATCTTTAGTGGATGATTTTGAAGCCGTTAGACCCTCTCCACGCCGTAAAATCGAAAAATGTGCGTTCGAGTCATTGAGTGAACTGTCAATCCAAGTCAAAGTGTTAATGCAATCTATCATAATAGAATCGCACTTCTAGAAGTTCTCTCAGGTGGAAGTAGCATACCGAAAATGCAGTTTATCCGGAAATCCTTACAAATAAAATAATTAGTTATTAAAATATTTAAAACCGTTTCTTCAAGCATCTTATGTTCGCGTAGCAATCACCGAGTCAATCTAGTCACTTTAACTAAAACAAACTAAGCTAAAGGAGTGAACCACATTTTGTTTGTTTTCTTATAATTAGTCTTTTTTTAATTTTCCGGTCTTTTATACATGTTTCTCAGCCCAACTGGTTTAAAATCAGTTTTCTAATCCTTAAGACTTTGAATCTCTTAGTGTGGTAAACCCGTAAGAAATTTCTTCAAAATTGCAGCGTTAAATAATATTATGTCATATCCATATTATAATTTCCATTATTCTGTCTGTCTTGAGATTTTCGACATGATTTGTTGTATTCATAAAAAGTTAGGATGTTCAGAACATGAGTGTCAGGATACTGGTGTTCCTTAACTTCCGAAATTTCAAGAACGAAAATTACTGCTGAGCAACGTGAAACGTACATATGTACGTTAAATATGTTCTTATCCTTTTTTTATTATTTTTAATTGTGCGCATCTGGCAGAACGAAACAGGTCGAGATATCTCTGCAAACCAAAGGACAATTAAATGTTAGATCTCACGCGCCTTTACATTTGCCACGTTACTGTAACGTCACGTGAATTTATTGCATTGCAAATGGATACGTCTACATATTTACCTCATTTTCGAGATATATCACAAAATAAAACTTTGGCAGAATCCCTCAACCTCTACAACCGCCAATTCGCCAATTTATTTCGCCAAGTTGCAAGGATAGCCACATGCTATTAATATTACAGACGAACAGCTGATCGCTGGCAAATTATTTCTTCTAGGATAAAATAATAAAATTACTGACAATAACTCTCTTCATTTTAATTATGTGACTTCCACATTTAAAGATATAGGTATATTATTGAAATTCATCAGTTTTAATGTTTTATTGTCATTAAAAGGCAGGTTTAAAATATAAATTTAATTAGTTTGGATTAAGATCGTTAAAAGGAGAGTTCTCGAATGCATTTTTACCAAGCCGTTAGATGTTTATAATTGCTACTGTTAGAAAAGCCATATCTTCTTCATTAATCTTATTCAAAGAAGTGTTGCTTTTTTTGTTTATTTAGTTTTCGACTGCTTTTCCCAAAATTTGTCTAGGATAAATCCAAAGTTACAAAAATTTTGGCTTTTCACTAAATTTTACATACATTTATTTTAGTGCTTTCGGAATATGGCTGTCAATTTTCTGGGAGATGGCTAATAAGATTCATTTTAATCACTTTTCTTTTAAGTTATACTGTAAATTTTCTTATTACAAAAATATTTTCTTATTTAATGTATATTGCGTATATTTTAACTTTTCCCTACAAAAAATCTTTGGATTTTCTGATTTGAACATAATCTGTTTAAAGCCCAAGGAATCCATAAAATCTGTAGTTTCTGCCATAGAGCCAGTGGTCACGCACTTCTTGGAAAATCCTCAGAATTTAGGGGAAATCCAAGTTCGAGTACCGCCCTTCGTTGGAAAATCCCTGCAATGCCCGAAACACACACCCTCCAGATGCAAATTTCGAACTCATTTCCTCAATTATTAGATGCGCCGCAACCCAACAATGACTGCAGTTAACTTTTCAGTGCCATTAGTCTTGTAGATCAAAGATAAAACAGGAATTTGCGGTCTAGAAACTGCAGCCATGGGATCCTTTCTTAAACATAATAATGTATCGTTAAACATAATATAATAACGTATCGTTAAAATTCAAAAATATTTGTAAAATTTAGTCATCGAATATCTTACTGTTTTTTCATCGAAAGTAGTAATTCATTCAGTAGAAATATTTTATAACCAAATATGTGCCTCGTATCGTATCCTTCGCGCATTTCGTTAGCAGCTACAGCGCAATAGAATTCAATATAATTTCTCTTTTGAACTCCGAAGTAGGGTTTTAACCCTCTCACAACGAGTCTAAAAATTTCCCCTTAACAGCGATGAAGGCCGGTCTGAGGCGGCTGTCTTCTTTCCACGAGAGGTGAGGTTATGAGATCGCTTTGGAGATAAGCGCGTTAGGGGGTCCAATTATCCTTGCCAACCACAGCCCATTTCTGTCCGCCTTAAGTGAATGATATAGCAGAGGATGGGTAGGTGGGGTAAATGACAACCCATGTTGGGAGAGTCCAATTCATGTCGCATCCTCTCAAAAAGGCCCGATTTTAAAGGGGTTAGAAGAAAAAAGTCGCCTCGGGATTAAAGAGTTAACGCTGTTGGAATGGTTCATTAATTTGATAAGGGCTCCATTTTTAACCAACACTAGTGAAATTCAGGGGCTGCCCATGTAAGTTCGAAAAGAAGTAAGATATTGAAGACGACATTCGAGTCGAAACCAGACCCTCCAAGGTTCCACACTACACCAAGGGTAAGAACATTTGATGCCGGCAGATAAATATCCACCAGCCCCATATGCATTGCATATATTTATTGGAATAAAGTCTCGAAGAAGGGGCTGTTTTGGAACTTTGTGATATATATCAAATTTCATATGTAGTTAAACAACATTGGATTGTGCATATGACATCAGATTATATACGGTTATAGATGGTGTTGCCCTCTGTTAAAAGCTTTTTGAATTTCAGGACATTCAACGAATAGTGGTTAAACCTGATGAATCATTGCTACAAATTATGAACAATTCTATTTTATAAATTACATTTTTAGTTGCTGGTGGCGTTTCTAAGGCGTTATTTTACAGGATATAAATATGTAATAAATTATTTTTAAACTAAGCGTTATAGCTGAATCATTATTTTTTATCTATTCCTATCTGGTACGTTTGCTACTTTCTGCCGAAGATAAGTTTACCTAGTACTTAGAATTAGAGATGTAAACAAAAATAAATCTGACTTTCTCTTGTATTATATCGAGAATATGGCGGGTTAAGGTTTTAGCTGCGCTATAGAATGAATAAGCATTCTGAAACAGAATCTTTGACACTTGACCGATTTCGTCCAAATTTGATACAGGTCTACAATTTTAGTTTAAAAAGCACCTATCAATTTAATTTGTCTAGCTGTTTCAATTGTTGAATTATCGTGTTCTCCTACACACGAATAGACAGATATTTTGCTCTTTGATCCAAATATGACACACATCCATCACTTCAATATAAATAGCGCATACCAAATATCATTTGACTTGCTCGTTCCATTTATGAGGCCGCGGTGGCCTAGCGGTAAGGTCTCGGCTTCGGAGCCTGGAAGGCTCCAGGCTCGAAACCCAATATTTAAAATCGATTACTAATTCTTTTTACCTGGTAGATTTTTTATGCCTATAATGTCTCTTTACTTAATTCCTTTAATTTCTTCACTCATTAGGTAGATACCCTTTTAGAGTGTGAAAAAAGCATAGACACAATTTTGAAAAAAAAAATGACGGGAGGCTGTCTTTTTCAAACAGCCGCTGGTGTTAAAGGTGTAGGACTACTTTAATCATGTGACTCTTTTGTTTCTCGAAGTTTCTCGGTTTCTCTTTGTTACTCGCGATATTCTTTTGTTTCTCGAAGTTACTCTCAATTCTCTTTTGTTTCCAACTCAATGTTCTCAATTTTCAACTCAATCACGAAATCTCGCTCGCGAAAACGTGGCAAGCGAGAGCACCTCATGCGTGTGAGGTCACCAATTCATGCGTATTTTTGCCCAGCTTTGCGACTCAGTAGTCGCTGAACTACAATTCCGATGTTCAATTTTTTTGTTTTGTAACTTCTGTTGTTACCCTTTACTCTAAAATAAGACATTATTTATGTTTTCAACATATGTAGTGACCGAGATATAGAGGATCTCCCATACAACGTTTTCTGTGGCGTCTTGGCGTGTGAATCAAATTCCTTCCTGAGATCCCAATGGAAGGAACGTAGTCCTACATTAAAAACAGATTAATGAGGCTTCTGAAATCAACGATTCAATTGATCTCTGAATTTAAACATAGAAAGTCAAATATTCTCTGCAAAACTATCGAAGTTAATTCCACAAGAAAAACGAACATGAATGAACGAGTTTTCTTGACCCCAAATGAACTCTGAAAACTTTTTATCGGTCTTTTTTCTTCACCTTTATCAATACTCATTAATTAAAAGCAAATATATTTCAATTATAAAAAAAACATGCTTAATTAAAATTTTAAATATAAAACTCTGTAAAAAAATTTTTCTCTTATCTCAAAATCGGTATTTTCTTTTTGATGAAGGTTTTTCAAATCTTGAATTCATCAAGCGATATTTGTTTTTTTATTATGATCATCTAAATTTCAGGTACAATTTTCAAAATTAAATCTTTAAAGACTTTTTATTGTGACATTTGTATTAATTATCCATGCCCATGCATGTGAATTTAAGTCGCATTGTCAATAGTTTTATTGTTTAAAATCTGATAAGATTCATTCTTTTAGTTTTTAAATTACCCAATAATTTTTCAATCTTTATGATATGAGTAGGCAAAGTCTCGATGATACCTCTTAAAATCGCGATTTTGGCGGTGAAGCAGGAAAGCGCTTTCTCCTTTTTGAAGTTATTGGAAGATAAAATTTGTTATCCCTTTCGATCACTCGTGGGATAAGCTAAGCTTGTATTTCCTCAGTAGTTATCAATTTTGAAATGGCACACGTAGTGATATAATTTATTTATTTATTTTACTTATTTAGAAAATCCACACTGCAGAATCAACTCCAATTACAGAGTGCATGATACGGAAACAAACACTAAAATAGCCGTAAAACACAGATTAATAAGAACAGCAAATAGACACAGAAATAACTGAAAAACACAACACGAATTTAAAAAGCACACAAAATAAAAACACTTCAAGAACACAAAAGCTGCAAACATTCAGTCTTAAAAACACCATAAGACATATTAAACACATAAAGAAAATCAGAGTACCTATTTTGTAAACTGTGAATGCCGAAGATGTTACATAAATGAGATGAAGATAAGTCTTGTGAATAATAGAGATTTGTTGGGTAAAATAAGTAACGCAAAAACCTAGTTTGCGTGTACCTGTTCAAAAATTTTAATTTCATTTTTTTGTAAGGGTCCGAGACAAGACAACAGTATTCAAGACTCGAGTGGACAATCAGATAAGATAGGATAGTAAACCAATCTGTAAGTAATTTGAGCTCCCCACAAATTAACTGTATTGGGGAGGGCAAAACCCTTATGAGTAATTAACACAGCAGTTGTACCAGCCTTAAGCAAATTAAAAAAATTTACTATACTTTTTGTAGCATACGTTTAGAAAAGGTAAAAAGTGATAGCTCATTTTGTTATGAATTCTTGCTGATAAATATATTTCTGATCGATATCAAAGAAGATTTCACTCGATACTTATTTTTACTTATTAAGTATATATTTTTTACTTTTATTAATATTCAAGGCAATATTTAATAGATGCCTGCACAAAAAAATAATTACAGTCTATAGATAATAAAACTACTAAATTATATACCAACCTTAGGTTATGATCAAGATTTGGAAAATATGTCGTTTCGTTTTCAGAATCTGTTTTGTCCAATCTTTTCGAGAGTGGGGAGAATTTATAAAATTGGAATCTTAACCTAATAATGATACTTGATTTTAAGAATTGCTACAAATATTGTTAATAGTAAAATACGTGCATTTTAAAGGAATTCGTTTTAAATGTATATATATATTTTCATTTAAAACCTACAACATGCAAACCTACCCGAAAGGGTCTAAGGCCATTAGCTTTAACAGTATATTAATATTAGGCATAATTTGTGGCCTCTGGTTACAAAAACTTAGAAACCTACAAATACCGATTCCAGATTTCAATCTTGACTTACTGCCAAGTGATCGTTCAAATCAAGAATGTATCTTCTCGATCACAAGCATGTCGAAAATTAATAATTAATCAATAAAAAAACAAATTATCTGAAGTATATTAATCATGAGAAAAATTGTAACCATACTGTGCATATTCGTCTGATAAATTTTAAAGCACGACATAATGTGAAATCTCCCATCAAGTTTTAACCATCCAAATCATCGAACCAAAACAGGTCTCGGAAAGTTAACAGTAACGAAACATCATCTTGGAGTAATATTAAAACGCCATCTAGTTTTTGGATTAAAAAATATATTTGCATATAAATTAGATAATAATTTGGAAATAATTAGCTCACTTGATTGAAGTAGATTTCTAAAAGCAAAAAATATTTCAAGTTATAGATTCAATACTAATGCTGCGCATTAGAATATCTCATTAAATTAGTTTGAAACACGACTGGCGGAAGCAGTTTCAGGAAAACATGGAATATAGCTACTTAATTTTTAAAGGAAACTGTAAGATGTTTCAGTTGATATTTTTAATCATTATTAATGCAAGGTAAAATCTATAAATTAGATCAGTTATAAATAAAAGCAATCCCCACTTTCTGCCATTGCTCCGTTGTGCTGCTAGCTTTAAAATATTACGATGCTACGTTGCACGTTACGATTCTTTGTTTGTTGCTGACACATTTTTAGATACTTTGATATTTTATCCAAAACAACAACTTAATTTGGATATGAATTTGATTATTATATTGTGCATACGTATTAGAAAACTTTAAAAACCAGCGGGAGTGGCCTCCCCTAAACTTTCTCGTATACTTTTCAAACATTTGTCATTACCCTCCTCCCTGCGTTGATAAAAAGTTCGAACCAACTGTAACCCAGAATACAATGACTATCAGAAGGTTTTTCATTGTTGATTATAGTGATAGTAAAATATTGAGGTGAAGAATCATATTCAAAAAGATACGCATGTATTAAAACTTCGCAATATTTATTTTTTTATCAAACTCTATCAATGCAAGTTCCGCGTGCGGAGAAGAAAACAGGAGGATAGCTTGCTCGCTGAATAGCTTGCGCTTGCGCAGAGATTGCTTCCAATACGCAAGTAAAACGAGACGCCCTAAATGTTTGCTTCCTTGCAAAATCTCACCGCCAGAATTGGTTTTTGGCAAACTGCCAAGTTTTCGGAGTATCCCTTCTTTGCACAGGCATTTACTCATGCGCATGGAGTTGAACAAGTATGCTATTATACAGACCTACAGACAGTCAGCCCGTTGACGGATTTGGCCCAAAATTTTACACGGACCTACATTCATGACGATAAAACAGTGTACCAAATTTTATCTATCTGGCTTTTCAAGTTTTTGAGTTATAGTGTTCGCATGACTTCGGACATTCAGACAGACAGACTTCCCGTTGACGGATTTTGTCCAAAATTTGATAGAAACCTACAAATTATGTTTAAAGACCACATACCAAGTTTCATCCCCGTAGCTCTAATAGTTTTCGAGTTATCGTGTTCACAGACACACAGACAGACATAATTCCAAAATTGTGTTTTTCGGACTCAGGGAGGTCTAAAACATGGAGATTCGTCAAAATCTCGAGTTTCTCTTTGTATACTTCGTATACGAGAAAGTAAAAATGACGGGAGACTGTATTTTTCAAACAACCTCTGATGTTAAAGACGTAGGACTACTTTACTCGCGCGACTCTTTTCCGATTTTCAATTTTTTTTGTTACTTCTGTTTTCACCCTTTATCTCTAAAATAAGACATTAGTTATGTTTCTAACATATGTAGTTTCCGAGATATAGAGGATCGCATCACCAATTAAAGCGTATTTTTGCCCAACTTTGCGACTCAGTAGTCGCTGAACTACAATTCCGATTTTCAATTTTTTTTGTAACTTCTGTTGTTACCCTTTATCTCTAAAATAAGACATTAGTTGTTACCCTTTATCTCTAAAATAAGACATTAGTTAAGTTTTTTACATATGTAGTTACCGAGATATAGAGAATCTCCCATACAACGTTTTCTGTGTCGTTTTGGCTTGTGGAGGAACGTAGTCCTACGTTAAAACTTTAAAGAATTATCTCGGTAATTTCAAAATGATTGAATAGAGCCTACAGTCTTAAAATTTTTCTATCAATCAGAGTGATTATATATCAACTAGAATCAGAAATAATCTAGAATAATCCGTTTCTGCATCCCCGTCTTCCGATGAATATCAGATTATAGCTTAACATTTTTGCTTCAGGCAGACTTCCAAAAATAACAATTTTCGTGTTGACTTTCTAAATTGCTGTTTTATGGTAACTATACTAATCTTACTATTACTACTATATTTTAAAATGCTGCAGGGAAGAGTGGGGTAAAACAGAGTAGTGGGGTAAAATCTGGTACCCTTGATAATGGCTCTATTATTTTTCCTATCTTGTAGACAGATACTGAATTACATTCTACTAGTCAAGAAAAAGGAACAATCGCAGTGGCGTGTTGTAGCTGTTGAATTCACTGCATCTTTGAAGGTTTATTTATTTTAAGACGTCAACTCTCTAACGTTCGTTCGATTTTAAATTACCTTACTTAAAAATCATTACACTTTTAAAAACCATTTTTAGTCCAACTTTTTATACGTTTACTAAGGATTCATATCCTATCAAACAATAAGGATTTACTCCAATAATTGCGCGGTTCTATTTCGATTTTCATAATCTCTGCACTCGGGGTGAAACTGGGTACTCCAAATGGCGTAAAACTGGGATAGTCAGTATCGATTATCCCTGCAATTATGACAATAAAAACACATCAGACGTTGATTGTTTATATTTTAATGATGTATTTTCTAATTTAAATAAAGAAGAAGGGTTAATCCAATGTATAAACTGTCTTAGCTGTGCCCACGAAAGCTGCAATGGAAGAAGACAACTGCTTTAAATGTAAATTTTGTAACTAATGTTCTTAAATTGTCGCATAAAGTAAAAATGATTGCAACTTTTCCATTGAAAATCGAGTTTTCCTAATTTTCCATAAAGTAAACATGTTTCTCCGGTTTTACCCCACTAATGGGGTAAAACCGGGTAGCTTGACTTTTTATATAACAAAAAATCATTGATAAAAAAAGTAACGAAACTGTGACTTTCCTGTAAAAATGTATTGTACTCCGATAAAAAATGAATATTTTAATAAAAATTTGACAAGCTCTGTGTCGAATATTTTAGCTCTAACAGGCCTTCGAACCTTAGTTACCCGGTTTTACCCCACTTTCCCCCTACATTAAAATACAAAATTAAACTGCATTAGAACCTCTATTATCCGGCTCTCTATCAACCGTCTCTGTTAACCAAGCCTTTACCAAAGGATCGAACTGTGTTTTTCATTTTTTAATAGAGTCGACAAACTTTTTAGAAAAAGGTATCCAAGTTGGCATTGGAGCCAATTTTCGAGGAGTTTCACGATGCGAGAGGTGATCTTGTGTAACTCAAGATATTATTTAGAGGAAAAAAATAAAAACTCAGTTCCATTCTTAAGCACTTCATTAGTAATGCGAACAAATTCCATGCACTTTCATGACAAAAAATGGCACTGTAAATGTGTCCGAAAGTTTTGCGTTGTAGAAAAGGGAAATATATTCTTTTGAGAACCAACCCCCTTTAAGAATCATTGGGAAAATGCAAAAAAACAGTAGAAATGCGTATTATTCGCGAATCCTCCTATGCTTGTTTCAAAAAGTGCATGCAAGACGTTTGATAACAAATAAAAGGGTTGGTTGAAATGTTAATGCGTGGTTGTACTTGAAGGCTTACTCTAATAATTTCAAATGAACAATTTTGGAAATCATTGTCTAAAGATAAGAAGTCATAATTTAAAATTTAGTCTCTATTGATCGAGTTTTCTATTATCCAGGGTGATTAAGCTCCCATTCAGCTTGGATAATTGATAATCTACTGTAATTATAAATGAAAGCAGGTATCCACTTTCCCATCAAGAGTCCGCTTGGCAATTACTCTATGCGCTGCTAGCATGAAAGATGCTGCCGTTCTTTATTTGTTGGTCACGTATTTTTATGGACAAGATTTCTGTTTTGTTTATTTTGGATTCACAGATCATTTTCCGGTAACCCTCCATTTAAGCAATCGCCAAATCCATATTGTAACAAGCGCCAACTTCTAATCAGTTCTTTCTTTAGTACACAAAGCGTTGAATTATGTGTTCATTATTGAGTTGATTTAGTTCTTTGTATTTAAAACGGCTGAAAAATTATTCTTAAAAGGGCTAAATTCCCAATGGAACTACTGTAATTATATAAACAGTTTGGTTGAAAATTTATCCGCCAAACAAGAATTAGAAATCTAAAAGGAGTGATAACGAATAATGATGAAAACCTTTCCACAAAATGAGGCTCTTATTTTAAGTAAACATTCAGAGCTACTACAATAAGAACATCACATTTAATATTTAGTATCCTTAAGTCACAACATTAAAAGACACTACTTTAAACATTAATTAACATCGTCAAACAGATTGCTGGAATTTTGAAGATTCCCATTGATGAAGCATTACACCGGAAGTCGGTTGGTATAGCGGAAGCTCTACATTACCCCAAATGAACAAAACAGAAAATTCGTCCATAGACGCCAACAACGAGTTACACAAAACAACATCATGTTGGAACATGTAAATAAAAGATGCCGATTCAGTAAGTTTTTAAAGAATTGTAACCAATAAATCCATATGTAATTAGTAAATAAACAACTAATTACTATATGATAGTAATTTATCTGAGAACAAATTTAGAAAATGCTTCGCTGGATATCACATTAAATAATCCAAAAAAGTTTGAAGATAACAAAATAAGAATGCCACTTCTGGAATTTTTCATCGATAGCTTAAAAAATTCTCCGTGTTTATTTTTCCTTCCACCAAACTTATGACTTTCAAATGATATTTACATATTTGTTCTTCCAATACGTGAAATCCACTGATATATGCAAAACCACAACGCAAAACATTCCTAACCAAGTCTTATTTATCAATATTTACGAACGGAATGCAAGGAATTTTCCATTTCCGAAATGAGGTGCAGTCATTTCCATTAGAGTACAACCATTTTTCCCTACCTCAGACAGATTCCCTAGAGTGAGGGAAAACATGCCTCCGGAATCGTTCTTGGGTTCTTCTTCTGGGCGACCTAAGTCACTCTCTAGACACTTTTAGTACGCTCTTTCTGGATATTCTTCTTCTCTGAATCTTCGTGTCTTGCGCGAGTGGACGTAACACAATTTTCGTGGGTAGTTTCTTTATTTATTTTTTCTTTTTTTATTTCATTGCACCCGCAAACGACGATTATGCCGAAGCATCTTTTCCCTTTTCTTGCAAATGAAATAAAAAAAATGGCGGAAGTTCCCTGATTACAATATGAAAAACGACTCGAAGAGGATGAGATAGAGCAATAAGATTATCTGTTCTGTTCCGTTAGATTTTATTCTGTAGGAATTTTTTTCTGTTCTATATGTCTTCCTAATTGCGTTACCTCCGATGTCAAGTTCATCTTTGGTAAACGAAGAAAAAAAGTTAAAATGAAGAACTTTTGCTTATCGCTAAATGTTCTCTAATGTGGAGGAAATTGTTGAAAGTGTTGAGTTGGATGAAAAAGAAAATCAGTGTCGCCAAAAATTTCTTTTCTTCTTATTTCTTCCCTAGATTTTCAAATCGTCTTTGAACTGCCAAAATTTTTTTTATATAAATTGTCTGCTCTGTTTATTTCATAACGCGTGTATATATAATAATGCATTCATAATATAAAGTAAGACGTCCGGTTAGTATGAATAATAACCGGGTTGTTTCAACCGGTTAGTGTGAATAATACTCGATTAATCCCATTAATCGTAACATATACATATACAAAAAATGAATAATGAATGTATAAATATCCATGCATGTATACATTTACATACATAATAACATAATAAAATGATTATATATATATATATATATATATATATATATATATATATATATATATATATATATATATATATATATATATATATATAAATTCGAATTAATGCGACATAATCGGTTCCTAAGATCGATTGGCATTTGATTGTTGGAATTCCAAATTTGGATTGTCTTTTCCATAGTAATAGTTCATAATCTAATTACCTTTTTGTATTTCATAGTATTATTAATAATTAGGTAATATTATTTTATATTTAATTTTAATTATTGGTTTAATAAGTGTATATACTGAAAAGGTTTTTTTTATTGAGTTTTAATAGTTTGTAAAATATTTAACTATATATATATGCTATGATAAGTTAATTTGATTTTAATTTCTAGATTAATATATGTATATATTGAATATATAACACATGTTTTGATTATTTGAAATATTTAACTATATATATACTATAGAAAATACATATTTCTCTAGTTACCGATTTTCAGCTGCATTAATAGGCATAGTGCTCGTTTCAGTATTGAATTGATTAATGTTGATGTATATTAGATACACCGCGCCAGTTTAATTTTAGAATCACAATGCAGGGTAATCCAACGTGCAGGTACGTGTCGGGTGTTACGTTATTCATGTGGCTGTGGCGTCACATGAAATAATACGTTTTTGAGAAAAAGACAAGCGAAACTTTGAAAAAAAATTATCTAGATTTTTTTACAGTTTCTAGAGGAAAACGGGAGAAAATTATGGCATTCTGCGATTGTCAAATTGTCGAAAAAAGTTTGATGTCCGAATTGTGTTCTGTTCGGAACTATTTCCTGTACTTTTTTATTCCCTAAAATATTTAATCTGCAGAATACTGAACAGAAAAATTTTAACATCATTTAGAAAAGTGGCAAGTATAGGATCGACGTGAAATGTTACACATCATTATTGTAGCTATTTCTATTGATCGTTTGAATGATGGGAATATAGCCAAGTTGGATTATAATAATAACAGATTTTATTACTGAATACATTCGAGATATATTATATACAATTGCTTTCATATCCGCAGAAAAAAAAGGTAAGTTTAAGACATAGACAACAACAGTAACGCGGTTTCTTATAAATATAGAGAAAAATTCCTGTTGACATGCTGAAAGGCGAAGATTCCTTTGTCTTAAGATATAAGAAAAAAATTCACCTCTTCTGCTTTTTCCTCTAATTTCATATGGATTGGAGCCAAGAGGAAGAAGGCAACTAATAAGAGCTTTCCAATAGGGTGTCGCAAAAACAGAGGTTAGAAATCAGTCGAAGTTGGGAGTTGAAAAGCAATTTTCAGCTCATAACTCCTAAGAAATGAAACTATTGAAAAACTTTCAGCACATAACTTGGTCGTTATAATAAGGCAATAATTCGCCTCATTGTAACGAAATTCAAATTATTTTCTATCTTCACTAGCGTGACCCGTCAACATAGCCCAAGACAAAATATACCCGACAAAATGTTTTATAATGTTATTCAGAATTTGAATGCGGGTTATTTTGCCGGGGCTATTTTGTCTTGGGCCATTTTGACAGAGTATCCTTCAATATAAGTTAGTTAAAGGGAAAGTGAATATTTTTACCTCCGACATTTCCACCCCCTTTAAATTGAATGGCCCATCTACGAACTACAACAATATTTTCACCTTCCCTGTAATATAACAGTTGCCAGTTCAAATCCAATCAAAATGGGCATAGCGATAAATTTATATGGGGCTTTAAATTCAATCCATAACTTTACTTGGAGTAATTACCATTATAATAGCAGATTTTGATGGATTCGTCATCCAAAAGCAACATAAATGATAAAGCAATCATTCAGGAATTACATTCTCAACCGATTGTAAGCAAAATATTGCACCAACATTTAACTAACACATTTCTCCTCCATAAACTTTTCAATCTCTCCTGACAACACCACTGGAAACCAAAACGACGTTTTATCTATCGTTGCTAATCGTAATTTTCCCTTTTAAAATATTCCATCTCACAAGCATCTCTTTTGTTTCTAACAACAATGTGGGCAATAAGTAAATCAGATAACAACTCATTCGTTCAGCAGGTATACGCATAAGCGACTCTGCGCGAACACCACATTTCTCCATCGTAAATTTTTATGCGGCTCACATTCTCATCTGCCGACACCATTGAGAAACATCATTATTATTTCTTACCGCAACTCGCACTTTATACCTCCGATGCTGTTTCATTTCCTCTTCAAGGAATGAAAGAAAAAGTAAAGTATCATTTACGGCGGCATGGATTGTGATGGGCGCGCTCCCAATGTATGAAGACAGTCTAATCCCCTCCGCCTTGACCGATGGTCAACTTCTTGGAGAGCTAAATCAAAAGAAAGGGAGGGAATGGGCAATAAGTAGGGTGGACGCGTAACACTGTAATCGGGATTAGAAAAAAGAAAGAACCTCGTTGTTGTAGATCTCTATTAAAGGGTTAGTTTTGATGTGAGAGGAATTTCTCCTTTCTTTATTTTTCTTTCTTCTTCCTTCTTTTCTTATTTTTTTAACTAGAATAGTGTAGGACTTTTGTTTCGCGAAGTGAATTATTGTTGCGGAAGAGTGTTAGTTATCCGGACTTCCTTTGCCTAGAACTTTGAAAATTCGGATAGCTTAAATCAGTGCCTTTAAATTTGTTTCTCTAAACCGAAGTAAGGTAGCATAGAATAAAATTAAGTCTTTTTTTTTCTTTAGACTTTTGAGTATAAGCAAGAATAAACGGCTAATAATATCTTATTGACTTTATTAAAATATGTCATCAAAATTTGCTGAATGACTGTTTGAAGTTGATTTTTTTATTCAACTTTAATTGTTGTTGTTATATTTTCTTAATTGTTTTAAAATTCAGGGATCGCTAGAATTAATTTTTCCATCGACATCTCGTGACCGTAGTATTTTGATTTCTTAATTTTGATATTTTACTCTGATAAATTCGGAAAATTTTACCTGAAGAAAATGATGATTTAAGTTAAAAGGCTGAAATTCATGAAATTCTTGAGAGGAAATTTTTTCCACGATTAAAATTATTTATGTGAACTACATATATAAATAAATAAAAATCTGTGTATAATTCTCTAAATATATTTCATCCATTTTAAGAATTGACTTATTCCCCATTCAACTAAAAGCTCTGACGTGAAAAATATTTGCAGAAATATTTTCCATATGCCTTCGGTGTAAATATTTTTGTAGAAATTTCAAAATTTTTCTATTCAACAAATATCTCTGAATATGAAGGAAATTTATAAAATGTGTCAGTTTTATGAGTTATTCCCTCGGGATTTTGAATTTTGTAAAATACGTCTCCTTTCTTTTCAATAAACCAGTTTAAGCTGAAATACTCATCTCAGTGTATTTGTAGCTAGTATATTTTTTGTTAGAACTTAGATTTTTTCCATTTCTAATATAAATGCTTTTTTCCCTATAGACATTTAGAAATATATATAAAATATAACCTGAATATAAAGCATAAGTTATCGAAACAGAATTTATGGTCTGTAATTTCTGTTCTAAACTGAGCGCTTTTTGCCCTGTTCGTTTGGAGTTGAGCATCCTCTGGAAATATACGTCAGAAATTAAGCATTTTCAAGTTGTTCAATAAAGTATATTCACGTTTTCATATCAGTTCCTGTATATGGAGGTATGTTGCCTTCCTAAGGAACTTGCAAGGGCCTACCTTTGTGTTTCGCTTGGAGGAAAATATAGGAAACCTCCACTACCCACCCCGACCACTGCGAGCATCTCTTTGCTGAAGCTCATATCGGTCTACCAGTTTTTGAATAATGCTGGTTAAGAGCACACTCAGAGGACAGAATCATAACTTTCTTCTGTTACTCAATTTAGTTGCAGTAATTTTGCTCATTTTAAAGACCTCTACCACATATATTGAGAATAAATAGTATGAGATCGGTTGATGACACCTTACGGGTGAATGATTGACACCACAGTTATTGACATCCCGTCATTCCTATGTAGTCTACTTTCTCAGCATTAATGTTCTTATGCAAAGGAAACTAAGGAAAAGCTCGTTGTTTTTTTAATTAAAGATTAAGGTGTCAATAACTGTCTTGTTCACCATAAATGATGTTCTTACTTCCGGAGTGTACGAGAATGTCGATGGTAGAAGACACACGAATTTTCCACACATCCAGTTTAGCGTCCACCTGGTTAGCTAGAATAATTGATGGGTGGAGTTTTTTTTATTCCATATGAATTGGCTCTGAAATAGGAGCTCCATTCCAAACATAAACATAATAAATAGCTTCAATTCTTCCATGCTTCAGAAATATCGATATTCTGTGTTATGACAAGCAATATTATTTCAAAACATACATGGGATTCATTAACCCAGCATAGTCGGTTTAAGGACTGATTGTCTTCAGAGTTTTAATTTTAGCCTGGACAGTCTTTGTTTCTGAAATTTTCTCCAAAAATTCACATTTTATTTTTTTGACTTGAAGAACTTTCAATCGGCTTGCATCAAACTCATTCAATTTTTGCGTTTAAAATGTTTCCTGATAATATTGCAAAATACGAAAGAAAAATTAATAAAATAAGAAAATGGCTGCAATCTTCTGAAAGCCTCGAAGTTCTAATGCTTTATGACATAAAATAAT
>BGPR01000247.1:763789-783477 GCA_013235015.1 Araneus ventricosus
AATCTTCTGAAAGCCTCGAAGTTCTAATGCTTTATGACATAAAATAATCTGTATAATAATAATTTAAGCAAAAAAATAAAACAAGGAGATTCGAACCTGTAGTTCGAAACATCGTAGAGTTATAATGTTTCAGGCATGATTCTGCGAAATACGAAAGAAAAATAAATAAAGTAAGAAAATGGCTGAAATCTTCTAAAAGCCTCGAAGTTCTAATGCTTTATGGCATAAAATAATCTGTATAATAATATTTTACGCAAAAAAATAAAACAAGGAGATTCGAGCCTCTAGTTCGAAACATCGTAGCGCTTAGGTTTTAGGCTTGATTCTGTCTCTATATTATTTTTTTTAATTTACTCTTAATTGAATTTACTCGTAACTAAAACAGTCAAAGTATTGCTGTAAATCATAGCTAAAAATACACTTACATACATATTTTTAAAATTAGAGAAAAATTTAATGGGAATGAAATTAGTATCACTTAAAAGCTTCCTTTTTATTTTAAAGCGGTGTAAAACAATTTTTGTGTAACAAAGTTCTCCGAAGTTATTTACGGAAAACGTTACAAATTTTGAAAAAAAAACCTTTCTTAGTGAGCACCTACTATCCAAGAAGTAACTACCTGCCAAATTTGGTTAATCTACGTCCAGAAGTCTACTCCGTAGAGCGATTTGAACGATTTTTGTATCATGCATGTCACAATTTGCGGATATATTCAGCCTTTAGACGTTATTGTGTCGAAATGCTTCTGTTTCTTTTTCACCCGTACACAAAGCCCGAATTTCTCCTGATACCCGCTCAATTAACTGTGTTTCATTTTAGCTTTATGATGACTTCCATATTTTGTAAAAAATAAATTTTTAACTCCTCGTGTACGCAGTATACAAAAAGAAAGTCTTATATAGTGAATAAAAAAAACGAAAAAATTCGATTTCGATATATTGATGAATCTCCAAGCTTCACATCACCTTGACTCCGAAAAAAAAACATTTTTTAATTATGCCTATGAACGCGATA
Organism: Araneus ventricosus; assembly: GCA_013235015.1. Lineage (NCBI taxonomy): Eukaryota > Metazoa > Arthropoda > Arachnida > Araneae > Araneidae > Araneus > Araneus ventricosus. The sequence continues at coordinate 764,804 of BGPR01000247.1, forward strand.
GCTCAACAATGCAAAGAGTTTGACTGATGAAATTTGGTATGCGTTCTTATCACCAAAATTGCAGTTATCTATTAAATGTAGGAGCAAATAGACCTAGAATAAGAGGTCCATAAAGCAAATTCGTTTCTCTTCACTATAGTGCGAGACTAAACACAATACACGTCATATCGTCTAAGAATACGAGAAAGTCGAGGGGAGAACACTTACACTGGTTTATGAGATTTATAAATTACTAGCTGATGCCCACGACTCCGTCCGCGTAGTAACACATTATCGGTGAAATCCGCGTAGTAACACATTATCGGTGAAGCCGTGATTATCGGTGAAATCCGCGTAGTAACACATTATTGGTGAAATCCGCGTAGTAACACATTATTTGTGAAATCCGCGTAGTAACACATCGGTACCTTGTTGCTCGGGATAAAAGTACTTTCGCGTCTTTTCATAGATTTTCTTGATAAAACAAATAAATATAAAGACCGAACACCTGTTTATAAATAATTAAAAATAGATTTATCAGTTTATATCTGAAAGTATCGACAAGAATAACTTTCAGAACGTAACTCGCCATCAACAGTTCTAAGTTAATAATGTTTTCTTTCTTTTTTCAATCAGTGAAGGAGTTCCTCTGCGCATGCTCCTAAAAAAGCTGTAGGTGATAACAATGGAAACATTGTTGAGAATTGTGTTTGAAAATATTTCCAAAGATTAATTAAAATTAAATAGAATGTTACATGGAAATTAAATTGGTATCATTGAAAGCTAATTTCTGAATTTTAAAAATGATGTAAAAATGGTTTGTGTGTAATAATATGCTTCGAGGTTATTGAAGGAAAACGTTAAAATTTACTGTAATTTTAATTAATTAATTAATTAAAATTTCCAAAAATCCTTTGTGAGCACCTACACTCAAGAAGCAGCCACCTGTCAAATTTCTAGTCCCAGTGGTTTGGGAGATTCGGTGGTGAGTCAGTGAGTGACTTTCTCTTTTATATAGATAGATTTTGCTCAAAAAAATACATTTAACATTATTAGCCTACTTTACGAAGCATCAATAACAGATAATGCTACTATGTTCGAACTTCAGCAATAAAAATTCCCTTGATATTTAAATAGACTCTTAAAAGCCTATAAATTACGAGCAAAATAGACATAATTTCCTCTTTTCTAAAAGTCTAATTGCAGTAGCAGGGCTCTTTTTCAAGCGCTTACTTGATTAACGCGTTTACGTACCGCCGCACAAAAGTATACAAACAAAACTTCTAAACAAATAAAAGAATTTCCGGATATAAATGTCTGGACACTATTTCATTGCTCTAGACGGTCCTTCCATCCGAAGCATTGTGAAAGCTTGAATGTAGCTGTAGTAGTTGGCGCCAAAACTCCTGGCTCAGTGACTGGATGAAATTTTCCGGATCTTCCGCTCGTCGTTGCCATGGCAACTACGAATGAGAAGCCACGTGATCGATGGTCTAGTGACGTCATTCAGACTCAAAATGCCCAAAAAGAATGGGCCTGATTTCCAACGGTCCTGTCTAGAGTAAAACGGACCAAAAAAAGAAGTAATGTTTGCAGCCCGATTCCAGAAATTCTTATTACTGTCTAGAAAACTCCATTTTCACGTTAATACCTTCTACACCGTTTCATTCATTTTGTACAAATGCCCTGTACTTGTTTTTTCAATGAATGGATTAAGGTGAAAGTTTCTTTCGAGTAATGCAATCCTAAATGGGTATTCTACTTTTTTTTCTTAGAATTTTTGAACAGTATGTAGAGAGAACAATTTTTTTCAGCAGTTGCAATATATCTTCAGTGATTCAGTTATCGCAACTTTGTCATTATATTTCTTATCTTCAATTACATGTTCCGTCAAAACACTTTACTTTTGGGATATTTCGCGTTCAATTAGCAAAAGTAAAATTACCAGATTTTCAGAACCTCAACCCGTGCCTTACTAGCTATTGGGCAGAGGAAGTGTCAACCAAACTTACACAATCGAAAATCCAGAATTCTGGTCATTTGGTCATTGGCATTAATCTTACGAACCTACACATGGAATTTGATAACACTAAAAAATGCAATATGGAACTAAACTAGAATAACAGTATTCTTTATATAGAAACTGTAGGAACGGAAAAACGTTTAATAACTAATTTTTAAATACTTTTAATATATTAATCACTCAGACGCCAAAGCTGATAAGTCCATTTTTTGATGTCTTCTGGTTTTTGAAAATTTTGATAGAATTAATAACATCAATTTTAGTTATTAAACGATTAACCCGTTTCTTCATTAGAAGACTTTATATACTTTCATTAATCAAATTAATGAATGAAAAATTTTAAAAATTATTGTATTAAAAAACATGACTTTTCTCAATTTTTTCTGTACTTATCCGCATTGGCTTCTGAGCGACTCGTATTTCTTCAGTAATTCAGTTGTCACAACTTATGTTACTGTACATTATGTCGTCTATTATACAGGGTGTACACAAATGAAGTGATAAATTTCAAAAATTAATTTTTAAAAAACTAAAAATGTCGGAACTACGTTTTTCTTAAATAAGAGGGCATCTCAAAAAGTTTTTTTTCAGATAGGTAACGCGGCGTTACGCCGTTCTAAATTTGTTACAGCGAGAAAATTCTGCAATGGCTACCTATCAGCAGAAGCCGATGCGCGTTTTCTGGTTTCTTTTTTTAATTTTTTTTCTTGAATAGCACGAAAACTCTTCAGTTTTCACACTACATGTGAATCAAATTAAAGAGCGTAAAATTCCCTACAAATGCATGCTTTTAGTTTTCTTCCACTTTTAATATTTCCTCAGATAATGACTCTAAGCAAATTTTTTATTTCCAGTAATTTACGATCCCCTAGACCACCAAAATGGCATGTTACCTATATGAAAAAAAACTTTTTGAGATGCGCTCTGTTTTTTAAAAAATTCGTAGTTCCAACAATTTAATTTTTTTTAATTAATTTTTGAAATGTGTTACTTCAACTGTGCATACCCTTTATATTGCATCAAAACACTTTACTTTTACACTTGTAAATCGTCAACTCAATTAACATAGGTAAAACGACCAGAGTGTCAGAATTCCAAACCCAATTGCTCTAGATATTGGGGAGAGGGGTGTTAAGCTGGGACAGTAAGTCAAAAAGCTGGACTCGCTGGTCTAATCGGAGGCTTCTGGTCACTTCACCATTCAATCTAATGATAACATAGGCCTACTTGAGGTAATTCCGAAAAAATTACGTTGTCGAGCTGCGGTAATTCACTAAAATTAGAATGACTATTTTTTATTCCCCATAAAAGTTGGAAAGAAGGCTTCAATACCTAATCTTTGTAGTTGGAAAATTCGGCACTTTTTTTTTCCAAAATCAAGACGTATCCAGGACACTTTTCAAACCCGGAGGAAAAAAATAGAAACCGGGAGAACATATGGTCTCTTTAGTAGAGACCAAGATCTGGATTTAGTTTCCCTGAACATTTCACTTAACTGAGACAAGGCATAAGATTCAACTTACGATTTCACAAACTTTTTCTAATTTAAAAACAGCTTCTCACTCACTTCTGTATAGACATATCACGTAGTTCTAACAGGGAGAAACTAGTTAAATGACAGTTACAAAAGCAATTTTTAGAAGCTTAATTCATCTTTTGATATCGAATTATTTTTATCCTTTTATCAGTGAATTCTACTTTTAATGTCAGAAGTTAGAAGGTAGTCATAAAAAAAATTTAAAAATTTAATTAAAATTTTACATTCAGAACCAGCTAAAGCAAATTTTATATATATTATATTAAATTGTTTTTAGAAAAATGGCAACAATACAGGGTAGTCATAAATTATTGAACCCATTTCAAAAACTAATTAAAAAACTGTGTAGCAATGATTTTTTAATAGAGTAACTCAAAAACTTTTTTCAGGTAGGTAACGCGCCGTTGCGACGCTCTAAATCTGCAGCAGCGGGAGATTCCCAATGCAAGTATCAAAATGGCTACCGTGCAGCAGAAGGCACGTCTCCGGTTCCACGAAAGCAAGTCAATTGTAACAGTTCAAAGATGTTTTCGCCTAGAGTATCGGAATTGTCGGTCTCCAAGTAATAACTTCATCAAGCGTTGGTATGAGCAATTTAAGGGAACAGGAAAGGTGCTGGACGACCATTGGTCCCAGATGAAGTTATCGAACGAGTGAGGGAGACTTTCACTCCTTAATTGCTCGCACCAACGCTTAATGGAGTTCTTACTTGGAGACAGACAATTACTCAAACAAAAAACGTCTTTGAACTGTTAGAATTTATTTGCTTTCGTGGAATCAGAGACGTGCCTTCTGCTGCACGGTAGCCATTTTAATATTTGCGTTGGTAATCTCACGCTGCTGCAGATTTAGGGTGTCGTAAACAAATACCCTAATTCTTTTCTACCAAGAAAATCTTCAAAAAGATGTCAAACATTTAAAAGTCAGTTTAATGAGTACTTAAGGTAACGCGCAACATTTAAGACTGGTTAAAACTCTCAGCATAAGGTAACTATAAAACTGTGAGGTTTTGTTTAAAAGAACTTCATTAACATGTCGCATACTGCTAATGTAGTCAATTCATGTTAAAGAGATACACTTTAACTGTGCTATGCCGATTTCATTTTTGAATGCATTGCACACTTTGTAAGAGAAGAAAGGACATCACAGCATAGCTTAAGCCAATCCGCAGTTAGATGCTACATGACATGCGCAGTTGCTGTTATCATGTGATTGTGAAGTCACCTGAATTGACTCCATTGCTTAAGGAAAAGACCATGAGACGAATTCATGTGGGAAACCTTTTGATGAAGATAACATGTCAGTTAATAAAATTGGAAACCCAACCTTCCCTCTAAGCATCTCTGTAAAAATACTAAATATTTAATTAAATCTAAAAAATATTAATTGGAGGGAATTTAATTCTTCTCAAGCCTAAGAATAATAAATGGAATAAAAAAACATCTCTTCATTGGAAAAAGCTGGTTTATAAAATGTCGTTTGTACGTTAAGAGTGGCTTAACACGGAAAGCAGGCATAATTCTGTAAAACTGTTTCTTCAACATCGAGCTTCTTACGACCAAGATGCCAACTTTACGGGGAAATTGCAGTATGATAGCATTCTTTTAATAGTTCTTAACTGGTGGAAGACTAGAACTTTTTAACACCTTTTACTATTAGTGACCCCATTTTGGTTGAAAAAATTTCATTACTGAAGAAGTAAAAAATAATCATAAAAATTTAGCACTGATCAGAGACAAATTTTTTAAAAATTCATTTCAAATAGTTATTCAGAGAGTTTTAGTGAAATGTTGCAAGATGATTTTTCTTTCAACTATTTCCGATTACAAATACTAAAGAAATTGAAATAAGACTCTGTAAAATTTACCACAACCATGTTTAGGATCACGACCGACATTTTTATAAACCTTGTACTCGATAAAAAATGGAACAATCTTAAACTATTAGCAGTGATACTCTTTGAAAGTTCAAAAAAAATAAAAATGATAGCACTTTAATACAAAACAGAATTATTATCAGTATTCTCAAAATTACAATTAAATGGCTCGCCGTAACCAAAATTACTCAAATATTTTAATGGTGGCAGACTCGCCCAAGATTGAAACCTTTAAAAGGACCAACAACTTGAAACGGAATCAGAAAACAAAAATCCATACATATACGTTGTTTTTATTGACTTCAAGTAACATTCATGCAAAACTCAAAGAAAATCGAACAACACGTCTGATCGTGACTACGCCTCAAAAAAGTTTACCGACAAATAGAAGAAATGCCGAACGGTCGAGATAAAACAGGAACTCGTTTCGCTCGGTCAACTAGATCTATTTTTCCTTTTTCTGATTTTCAAAATAATCGAAAGTGTGCTCCCCTTGACTTTCTCGTATGCTTTCACAATATGGCGCTTGCGTTTTGTGTTCAGCATCGTGGTGTAATGAAGAGCGCTATGCATTTTGGATGTACCTCTTCCCTCTGATAGATATGGACGTCAGCGTTGTCCTCGTGGTAAGGTTTCGGCCTAGAAGCCGGAGGGTTCCAGGTTCGAAACCCGATTCCACCGAAGATCCGTCGTGTATTGGGCCTGTTGTACGCTGAATCATACGTAGGGGTCAAACGTGCTCCAGCCAGCTTGTAGAGGGGTGTGCCAGTTCAGGTCATTCTCCTCGTCATCTAACCGCGGTTCAAAATTACGAGGCCCCTCCCAAAATAGCCCTCGTGTTGCTTGAAAACGGGACGTTAATATAATTAAACTGATAGATACGGTAAAAAAGTCGACACAGATCTAAAATTTTCATGTGAAGACCACATAACAAATTTTATTCATCTAGCTCTTGGTTTTTTATCATATGTACACGCGGATAGTCAAACATACAGACAGTGTGTGCACCCCTTCGACATAATTGGTCCAAAATTTGATGTACGTCTACAATTTTAATGCAAATACCATATGTCAAATTTCATTTATCTAGATCGATGCATTTTTGAATTAGAGTGTTCTAACGCGCACTGACGTACGAAAGAGGGTCTTCCCTTTGACGGATTTTCTGACGGATCAAATGCCATCCATCTAGTACGTTGAGTTTTTGAATTATATTTTCCCATTTACACATAAACAGTTTTATGTTTGGTCAGAAATTATGGATTATTATTATTATTATTATTATTATTATTATTATTGAAATTATGGAGTTTTAGTGTAAAGACTACATACGAAACTTCATCCATCTAGCTCGTTGATTTTTTGAGTTTTCTGGTTCCTATAAATGGATAGGATGGCAGACAGACATACAGTCTTCCCTTTGACTGAATTGGTTCAAAATTTGATACAGATCTACATTTTTGGTATCTAAAGACCACATAATCCAAATTGCATCCATCTATCTCTTTACGTTTTTAAGTTATTGCGTTTGCATACGCGTGGACGAACATTAACACCACAGCATACCCCCGAACTCGGAGCCCGAACGGCTGCCTCTCGTTTGGATGAGTGTGCGTGAAACTTCATTGAAAAAACAAGAGCAAAAAAATTACAAAACGTGTGATATATAAGGATACATAAAAAGAGAACATTTAAATCAAAAGAATAAAATTGTACTTAAAAAAAGAAAGTAAACAGGTTTGAACATTGATGTATTACATTTGCGGTACCTCTACAAAGCTAGGGCAGTTGTGTTTGGTCCAGGTTACAAAAAGTCATGAATACTAGAAGAATTGAGAGTTAAATTATTTACAGAAATTTGCATTGGCGATGAACAGAAGCAGTCCCCCTACAGGACTGGGACTGTCGGTCTTTTACCTACACTATGGGCTTGACTCCAGAGGACAGATATAACTCCAAAAATTTGTGTTTTGCGTACTCAAGAAATTCTGAAAACGTGGAGATTCAGTAAATTCCAGAGGTCGAGTTTTAAGACGATTACAGAATTTTCTCTTTGTTTACTACATTTATCAGAAAGATAAAAGATAGATTGTTTAGGAAAAAGAATATGGAGGCCTTTCTAGGAGGGGGCATTTCTTTTTTCTCTTGACCGAATCAGATCGGCAATAATTTTAGCCCATATTTTGATGGCAATTTTCGTTACTTTTTTCATTACGGATTGAAAAGAACTTTGGAATGAAAGAATATGATGAAAAGAACTTTGGAATGAAGAATGAAATAAATCAGCCTTTGTAGCTGAAAATCCCAAAAAACCCCTTTTTCAAATCAAATCGAAGAGATTGTTTATTCATATCCATTACCAATTCATGCCCTACAAAGAAACTCTAATCCTCTAGTTACTTTTATTCTTAATTAGACACCTAATTAAACTGTTTCTGATATTTCGGTGTTTACTTTGATGGAGAATATATTAATATATTTTATTCGTTGTTGCCGTAGTACCCTGAATTCTTGTTTGCTTCTAATTTATTTTCTTAATCATTAATAAAATCAAATGACTTTTTCGATGTACAAAATGAATCTTTCAATTAATTGTCGACTTACCCTACTAAATACACACTAATTAATTTATTTCCTACTCTGAATTTTTTAATCCTTCTAAAAAAACTATTGGTTCTTCTTCTATTTGTAGTCAAATATCTTAAATATCACGGAATTCAAATATATGGCTTCGAGATAACGTTTCGTTCTTACAATCCTATAAAAAAATGTTTGAAACATTTTCCAAGCAAATTACTTCTCACAAAGAAGTTTACAAGAAAAAAGTTTCCTTGGAGGAAAACTTCTCTTCTGAATTATGAAAACAGAACAATTCTTAAAACAAGCATTTACTTTTTGGACTTAAGAACAGAAAATAATATTTCATCCAAAATATGAACTTCAAAATAAAATCTTAAAAGTGTGTAATAAAGCATGCTTTTAAAAACCTTTTTATTTTTACTATTTTCTACTATTTTGTTTCTAGTATATTTCACAATTTATTATTATAAACAATAAGGAAATTTAACTTAACTTTTTCTGAAATTCTCTACCTGATGGCACCACTCTTATGGAATCAAAATTTAATTAAAATCCATCGATTAACTGACAATTAAGTTCCGAGAATGTTAAAATACTGTATTGCCGTCGAGAGCACATGACTGTACAAAATTTCAGGATTCTAGAACATAAAAAATTAAGAGAAAAATCAATTGCACATTTACAAACATAAAGCAAGTCATATTAAATGAAAGTACGCAACAAAGCCTAATTTAAAAAATACAAGAGCTAGAAAAAAAATTAAAAATAGAAGAAAATCCAAAGAGACCGACAAATATCATTTTCTCGCTCAACCAGTTAGATAATATCTCAAGCATCAAAACTTTGAAAACTACTCTGTCTCTGAATTCAAACTGATTTTATTATGGACCAATCGTGCGAACAACAGTCAGAGGTGTTTTGTATTCAGAGTATAACAGCGTTTGTTGCTTTAAATCCTAATCAATATATAGGGTGTCCGAGAATTATTGGACACTTTGCAAAAGTATGCAAAAAATAAATAGGAACAGTAGCGTTGTTTCTAATGTCTCGTATTGCTAACACGACTCCTAAATTTTTGTTCCACAGCATTGTTTCTTACCACGATCCGATAGATGGAGCTAGATGCGGCCTGATGTGAATTGCATAAGAAAATTTCAATCATTAGTCATGTCATCCGATCTCCAGATTTAACTCCTTCCGATTTTTACTTTCTCGTATACGAAGTAAGCAAAGAGAAAGTATTGTAATCGTCAAAAAATTCAAACTCGAGATTTTGATTTGATCTCCACGTTTTAGACCTCCCAGAGTCCGAAAAACACAATTTTGGAATTATGTCTGTCTGTCTGTGAACACGATAACTCGAAAACTATTAGAGCTACGGGTATGAAATTTGGTATGTGGTGTTTAAACATAATGTGTAGGTTTCTATTAAATGTTGGACAAATTCCGTCAACGGGAAGTCTGTCTGTCTGTATGTCCGCGGTCATGTGAACACAATAACTCAAAAACTTGAATAGCTAAATGGATAAAATTTGGTACAGAGTTTTATCGTCTTGACTGTAGGTCCGTATAAAATTTTGGGCCAAATCCCTCAAAAAAAGGCGTTCAAATTGCATATTCAATTTCTTTCGATCCGATTCTCATGCGCATGCGTACTGGTAGCAATCTGCTATTGTTGTAAATTCTATTTACAACAATAAATAATGTTTACAAACATGAATTGTAACAATTTTTTTATTGTTGTAAATAAAATTCAAACCGATCTCATTATTTCAGCAAATCTTTCATTCACGCGCTTTTGCAATTGTTACGGTTGTGGTAGTATAAATTGTTTTCTTGGGGATTCAATTCCAAAGCAGAATTTTCGCTTTAGTATTCATTGCATTGCCTATTTTATCGCACCTGCTTCAAAGTATTATTTTTTGAAACGTGGCAACAGATATTTGATTTCAGGTTTGTTTCACTTTCTCGTATACGAAATACACAAAGAGAAAGTATTGTAATCGTCAAAAAAATTCGAACTCGCGATTTTGACGAATCTCCACTTAGAAAGTATACGAGAAAGTTTAGGGGAGACCACTCCCGCTGGTTTCATGTGGAAGTATGTGAAAGATTGTGTGTTTCAGATGTCTTGCGCCAATTTGCATGAACTGAAGCATCGTATCACAGCTGCTATTCACTCTATAGCTCCTTAGAAGCTGTAAATGCATGGCGAAATCGAGTATCGCTTGGGCATACTATGCGCAACCAAGGAATATCACATTGACATTTATTAACTTTTGTTGTACTATAATAAGTTAGTAAAGAAGTTTTGTTTCTATATGTTAGAGTTTTTATTTTATATAATTTTGTAATCTGTCCAACAATTCTCCGACACCCTGTATATTTCAGCAAGTAAAAATTCAGAGGTTGATAATATCTATTTACTCTATAGCCTTATATATTTTGGACATTTCGATGTGCTCCTTCTTTTACCTCTTTTACAATTATTCCAAAACTAGGAACATCTGTCATTGTATCACAAAAATGTTTCGCACATCAAATGTTTTTAACAAACATTTGATAAAACTTCTCACAGTTTAAACAGATTAACCATTGTTGGATTATATATTCTCTAGCCTGTACTCATGGTTTTCAACCAGAGAATTGAGTGGGGTTTCATCGATAAAAAAATCTATTCCTAAAGCTTAAAATGAATCGTTATCAGACCAGCAGTCATTACTTGAACTTCGAAAAGAATAGCTTTCCTGAAAAATTATTTGGTCAACAAAATGTAGAAAAATACGAGTGGAAGAAGATGGACTTAAGCAAATATTTATACTAAGATGTATGAATTGAACTTCGGGGATGGCGGAGAGTTATCACCTCATAAGTTTAATGATCCATCATTATTTCGTATAACTTATTGTCGTAGAATCTTTTGTTTTACATATCTGGCTCCACTTTTACGTTAGACTACTGCAGGCTGGTGGCAAAGTCTCATCTGCGGGAATGAAGGGTCTCGGGTTCGAATCATGATTCCACCAAAGGTTAGTTCAAACCTCCTCCTGCTGGGTTTGCGTGGAAGTTAGAGCAGGAGAGGCGAACGAAAATGCCTTCATCATCATCTGAAAACGGTTCAAAATTAGGAGTTCCATCCCAAAATAGCCCTCGTGTAGTTTCAAAACTCGATGATAATCTAACGAACTTCGATGTTTTCCTTCCATCAAAGCATATTCTAAGTATGTATTAGTAACTTTATGCTGCTAGTAGCTAGTCTTTATTCTACAAATATTTCGCAGCTCATAGCTCAATAGTTAATAGACGATTTTCTAATATTTTTGTCTGAAAAAGTCAGCTGTGAATTGTATATTCCAAAAACGTAAGCTTGTTGAATTTTTTCTCCAAACTTTGTTCAATGAACTATTCATTACCCAGTAGCTATAATTATGATGATTGATTTAGACAATATTTAAGAAAAGGTATCGCTTTTACCAAAAAACTGTTATTGTAAGAAAGTGAAATAATATTGTATTAATTAATTAGGATCCTTAAACATCCGATTACTGACAAGATTCTACAATAATAGTTATTAATTTGAGAAAGTTTTATATTATTAACTATTTATTTGATAATTATTCAAAGTGTATATATATTTTGGGACAGCCTATATTTAAGCTCTATCAACGAGGAAGTCTTCTTTGTAAAGTCCTTTGTCATATAAAAAAGAACTAATACGTAGTAAAAATTGATAGTAAAATGAAGTTGCCGCTTCTTTTAGAAACTATATATTCAACATATTTGTAAAATTATCACGTGTCTGTTATTTATGATTTGTATTTTGATTATTCATGCTATTGCAATGACTTAGAAAAAGCATCAGATTTTTAAAATGACAGTTATCGCTGGAATATCAAGATTTTAAAAAATCGCATTTGTACCAGATATGATAATTTTAAGAGTTCTTTAAATACTCATTGACCAAGTAAAACAGTTAGTTCATCACTCTACTATTACAAAATTTTCGACCCCAAAATGTTGCCTCTCATCATTTTTCATTTTCTCATTGCGTGAATACAGGAAAAAATATTTACATGTTTATGCAAGGAAAAGCTTCCTACAAGAGCAAATTTTGAAAGCAAAGAAGTGTATAGAAGTATAGCAAAAATCTAACTACGAAACTCTACAACAAAACAAAAGGAAATCCATCAGCACAAAAAATAAATCCCAAATCCCTCAATGAGATCCCGAAAACTCGACAAAACCCTAACTCTGCCAATCTGAGCTTAAAACACTGCTCTGTGTTGAATTTTCTCTAAGCCATCTTTTGGATTGTGTTTTTTCTAATTCAATAGCAAGCTCTGTCGGACACTAACTCGGGTAGTTGTGTCGTTCGCTGCCATAAAAGAGAGATCTGGAAGGCAAAAAAAATTCTCAAGAAAAATAAAAAGAAGAGAAAACTGTAGAAGGAATCGAAATGTTGGCGATTTGCCAAGATTCCTCTTTAAAACATCACTGAAAACTTACTAGCATGAACATCACAAAATACTCAAATATATGATTTTTATTATATTTTTACGTAGATTAATGTATCAAATATCCGTCGTTAATTTATATGATATACAGTGAAACCTTTCTACAGCGGCCACCCTCCGATATATCGTCGTTCGCAACACTTGCGAAAAGTTTCAATGACGATGTATCATTGCGTATGCGATGGCGTCTTACTATTCGCATCGCGAGAGAACTCTATCTCAAAATAAATTTATATAACTTTATAAATGGTTTCATTAATATATTCGATTTATTAATAATATTCGATTAATATTAATAACATTCCATTAATATTATAAGTTGATATTCGATTAATATTAATAATAATCTTGGAGCACCTAAGGTAAAAGTCTAATTTAGCTGAAACGTATGGGAGTGAATTGTCTTCATGGAGGAGTTTCAGGAGAAACTAACCAAAATTAGTATTACTCTTGGCGATTCTTTAGCAATGTTGCTATAATGAAAACCAGTCTACCAGTTTTTGAATAATGCTGTTTAAGAGCACAGCCAGAGGCCATAATCCATAACCCTATACTATCCATGTTGCTTAGCCATGTTATGCCTTAACCGATTCGTCCATTGGTGGATTATTTGCTTAAAATAATTATTTAAGAATTTTTTTGTATGTGTATCATTGAGCCCCATGTTTTGTAATTTCACTTCTACAGATTGATTCATTGTCTTAGAGAATTAATCATTCCTTTGAGATTAAATCATTAATTTAAAATTTTGACAAGGTGCATTTTACATCTTTACAAACATGAAAGATAGTATGTTAATCTTTTATAAGGCCGTGGCAAGTATTCTTGCCACCAAATTCATGGATTCTTAAATGCAATTTTTAAGGTTGGCGTGAGTTCTCGCCAAATTTTTCGATGAAACAAAAACATAGATGTTCCAATTTCTTATCTCAAACTGTAACGAAGTGTCTTGACTTGGTAATTAATTATTAATTAATGCTATCCATTAAGCTAAATAAATTTCTTCTCTTAAATTAATATTACTCTCAAAGTTATTTTATTATACCACTACAAGAAAAAAAATTGCCCTTTAAAGGACTAAATAAAAGCATATAGAAAGTCAATAATGTTGCTAAAGTGGAGGATATTAAACATTTCGAATAATATAAAGCCTTAAGTGAGTGAATATTTTTAATGGGAGGTTCTACATTCTGATAAATGATCTAGTAATCCGATGATGCCCAATAACGTTCTGCGCCAACGTCAGCAACCTGAACGAGATGCAGAAGATTAGCCAAATTTTATGAGGTAAAATCGCATTAGATCGTAAAAGCTTTCGAAAATCAGTGCAAAAAATATGACTGATGATTTTAAAGAATTAGAAAAAAACAAAGCATATTACTTTTTCCTTGGAGTGAGTGGAAACATGCAGGTCAATGAATATAATAGTTCGAAATTATGTCGAAGTGAAAGGAAGTGATCATGCTGGATGAGTTTTGTAAATATGGCGATGTTTTGTTTATTTTCGTAGTATATCAAAGAAAAGCTAGTTTTGAAAAGGCACATCTTTCTATTGACGCATTTTCTCCAAACTTTGATTCATTCTATTATTTTGCTGTAAAGACTTTAAATCAGTTTTCACTTATTCAGCGAGTTATATTTTTCAGGTCCAATTAAGTTATAATGTTTATATTCACACCGACACACACGCAGACAATCTTCCCTTTGATGTACGTATTTGATCCAAAATATGAAATGGATCTAAAATTTTGGACTTAATACTTCTTGACTGTGAGTTTTAAAGTTACCTTGATCTCGCACATACATAAACAACCTTCCATGAATTCCATGAATATTTTCGGACTTAGAGAGATTTAAGCGAGGTATTTATCTCGAGATCGATTTTTTTGACAATTACAATACTTTTTTATGTATACTTCGCATAGAAGAAGATGAAAAAAAGCTAAAAATTCATTGCAATATAAATCACGTAATTTTCCATTGTATAATCAACGGTATCAGTTAACATTTTTCGAATAAGTGAATTCATTCCAATATTTTTCCAAAACAAATGCAATCGAAAGTTCAGACATTCACAGAAAAATTGGATTTCCTTGATACAGAAAATTTCTAGACAGATTCGAATAAAAGTGTATCCTTGGTGCAAAGAAAGGAATTATTAATATTGATCAGAAAATAAAAATTAACTTTAACAAATATAGTATTGTATTCGCGATTTACATTTTAGCAGTACAACGAAAAATAAAGAACCAATTTCAAATTATTTTTGAAGAACTTAATGCAACGTATAATTCATTTATTTCAAAATGTAATAATATTTTCATTTGTATTTTATAAGTACTTTTTCGTTTGCTTCTAAAACTTCTTAAAAATAAACTCTGTTGATGCTCTAATAAGGAATTCATCGAATTTGAAGTATTTGATTCATAGTTGCTTTCGAAAATCCGGATTTATCTATAAAGTTGATGTAACCAAATTTTATTTAACCTAGATTTCGACGTCTATTCATTACAATTATTTGTCGAAAAATTCAAATGGCAAAAACTGTTTTATGTGCAAAGCAAAGAAAATATAAAGCAAAAGACAGATGTGTGCGTGTGCGTGTGCGTGTGCGTGTTTGTGTGTTCACACGCCTCAACGTAAAGGAAGTACGATGACATCATGTAAACCACGAAAAGAAGAATCTTTTAGTAGCTCGCAAATTCTTATCCTTATAAGGAAATTTTACATCCAGTAATTACTGTATTTATGAAATTTAATTCAGCCAGGAAAAGATGTTTTCTGCTCAATTAAATATTAATTGACACTTGAAAGATTGCTGCATTAATTTTTAAACTCGATCTAAATAGCAGGACTTGAAGCAAATAGATACCAACCTAAGCAATCTTCCCCTGCACGTTCTAAAAATAACGCACAGCCCTGACCAAGGAAGGAAGAGAAAGGGGGTAAGAAAAAAGAAGAGAATCTTCAAAGTTATTTCCGTCAAGCTGCAAAGAAAAATTCATCCCTAAGCTTTTAAAGGAAGGATTCGGAAAATTGATCACGTTTTCTCCGCTATTCGAAAAGTTATCTTTTCCGCGGCGTCTCAGCGTGAATAAAACGTTTTCACCTTTTTTCTCAGTTGAAAGTCAAAACTGCTCATTCCGGCCAGTTTGATAATGTGTTATGTCACTCTTGGAATGTGGGTCTCAAAACAATGGATACGTGGAGAAATGTCAGGGGGAGTATCATATTATATGAAAAGGAACTTTTATTTTGAATGTGTCTTGGAATTCCGGGCGTAGCAGCGATTTGTTGGGAGTATTTTTATCATTGGGATCTTTCGTTATTCTCCGCTTTTGCGCATGACGTGTGGTGAGAGAATACCAAATTTCTGCACGCTTTGTATCATTTAGGACCGTGTTGGTAACTGATTTCAGTTTCTGCGCAAATCAGCATCTATGCATCTAGTACATTAAAAAATGGGTAGAATACATATATAGTATTTGCTTTATACATCAAATCATCGTTTCGTATTATAAACACTTAAAATTTAATTTTCTTTTTCATAAGCTTACGTTTATAATCATGATGAATACAAATTTAGGCCAGTGTTGTTAACTGATATTCAATTTGTGCGCAAACTAATATCTATGTATTTCATTCATAAAATAGCATGTATAGAATATGCTTTATGCATCAAATCGGCTTTCCTTAAAATGAACACTTAAAACTTTTTTTCATAAGCTAACGTTTATATTCATGATGAATACAAATTTTTGCACGCTGTCTACTCTTTAGGGCCCTATTGGTAATTGTGATTCAGTTTATGGGCATACCAGCATCTATGTATTTGGTACACAAAACATCATGTATAAAAATATGCTTTATGAATCAAATCATCCTTCATCATTATAAATACTTAAAACTTTATTTTATAACCTTACGTTTATATTTAGGATTATATTCTTTCTATAAGGAACTTCAACAAGTATTTTAGAAAAACTCAATGGAATCAATTCATACTCACGTAGAGTTTGCAACGCTAATTTAAATTTGCTATCTTGTGCGTCTTGCATATAGAGCTCGTATTGTTATGAGAAATTCTTTTACTGTTTGAAGTGTTTGTTTTTTCTGCTTCATATAATTCTTTGAATTTGATATATTTGAATTTGTTAATATAATTCGAGTTCTCAGATCAAAGTTTTAATTAATTTTGTGGGATTTTTTATTAGTTCTTAATCATTGTGTTATCTGTTTAATATCGTTTTCTATTTAAATTAGAATCATTCGTATTCATTTTATAAAAAAGTTATTGTTTTTCTGAAAATAAATGTAAGGAGAGAATTTATCAGCACCATAAAAGTTAAAGTTAGGCCTTTATTGAAAAATAACTTAAATCCTTAAAATACTTTCAAAGATAAAGACAATATAACCAAGAAAAATATTCAAAGATTCACAGTGTGATTTTTTTATGAAAATAAATTAAGACAAATCAATTAAACACAAAAATATTAACATCTAGTGAATTGAAACATGTTTCATAGCAAAGAATCCTTAAAGATAATAAGTATAAATCTCAAGAAAAAAGATATTCATGTTTCTAGATCGATATATTTGCTTCATTATAAATCTGTATTTATCAGTTGAAAGTGGGCTGGTTTTATTTTTAAAATATTCAAAAAGTTTAATCAATCCGTTCATTTGAAACAGAACAAAATTGTTAGCTCTGGAATAAAAAAGAAACAAATAAATTTTTCAACTTATAATTTAATTATATTCTTTTCTTCAGTTCCTGATTTCAAATAAATTGTTTATAATTTCAAATAAATTTGTTTTGTGACTGTAAATTTTGTTTGGTCAGATATTAATTTGATGTTGATATTTTTCAGTAATTCTTTAAATAATTTTTAACGAGAGCTGAAAATAAATTTAAATTCAAACTCTGTGCTTACTATATTAACATAGTAATTTTGTGTTTTGAAATTATTCCATGAAACAATGCTGATCAAAGATCATAAGTAGAACTCTTTACTTTAGATATTTTAATATCTTTTGTTTTCCTTTACTTTTATCCTTTCATAAAAAAGTATCCATCGAAATTTAATGACTTATTATTAAAAATTCCTTTTGCCTGAATTTTGCAAGAAATTTTAAAAATCGTCTGAAATATGTTTTATAAAATACTTGATAAGAATAATTACTTATTTCCATTTCAATTACTTCCAAATTTCATTTTCAAATTTGCATTTTCTTATCATATATGTCTCATCATATCAAAAGGCAAAAAATTAGTTCTCTTTCTATAAAAAACGCTATATCTTTTTTTTAAATTTAATGGAATTAAACTGTAATCAATTCATGCGGCATAAATCTCGAACTAACAAGCAAATGGAAATCTTAAAAACATCTCAACTCCAATTCTACGAGAAAATTCGACTCTCAATAGTTTGCTTATTCAAAAAACTTTTGCCCACTTAAATTTGAGAAATGCGTTACAATTGCCTTCAATAAAAGATAGCAGCAATCGTTCAAGTCTAAAGTGTGTTTGCTCTCTTGGTTAATTACCAGTTTTCACAGCCATGAGAGTGGAGCAATTTACTTCTGAATGGCGCATTGAAGCAAGGCTCGGACTATTTCCGCTAGAAATAAACATTGCCAGCGCCATCTCGTGATGCCCGTTATAACAAATGATGTTAAGTGCTTTATTGATTTCGAAGTTCACCTCGTTTCAATTTAGCATTTTGTATTGATTGACGCCAGTGTAAGAAATTTAAAATTTTCATTTACTAAAATAGACAAAAGAAAATTTTATGAATAAGGTGATGTTGATTATATATTGCTCTTAAAGTTATATAAGTGTACTGCTATTTTTAGTAAGTTGAGAATTATTGTGCTGTAGAGTCTAAGTTATGCGACATAAGCAGAAATTGCAAATGTCGGATAAGTGAAAATTTCGGACAATAATGAAAGAATCTTTCTGTGTAAAATACCCTATACCATGTATTAAACTTAATCTTTTATTGCGTATTTTATTTCTAGATGCAGGAATTACATAAATGACAAATGAATCACTTAGACCTGTCTTAGCTGCTTCAATAGTGTTTAGTCCAGCCTTATGAGTAATTATAACCCTTCCCACTCGGAAAGGTAATTAGATGCATAATTATTCACTGATTTACAAGA
>BGPR01000247.1:783487-824254 GCA_013235015.1 Araneus ventricosus
CACTCGGAAAGGTAATTAGATGCATAATTATTCACTGATTTACAAGAGCTCATAATATTGCTTTGGAACGTAAAAAAATATATTTGTGGAAGTTCATTTTCCCTGAAAAATTATTCTGCAACTTCTTACTACTTTGTAGATAGTTTTTAACCACGAAATCAAGAAACGTCAAAATGACGCTCCGTCTAGAATGGTACCTCTCGAGTGTAAAGGGTTAACATCACGGACATCACTTGGCGGTTCTTCAAGCTCGTCCATGTCAATTTCAGAGCTGGACAATTGCGTCGTCCTTAATTTCACACTGGTTATAAGCACTCATCCGTTCATAAACCTCTTCCATTCCTTCTTTACATGAAGGCCATGGTAGCCTGGTGGTAAGGCCTCGACCACGAGGCTGGAAGGTTCCGGGTTCGAAATCCGATTCCACCCAAGAACCGCCGTGTAAGGGGCCTGTGGAACTCTAAATCCGTCGGGGCCAAATGCCCTCCCGTTGGTGTGGCGCGAAAGTTTGGAGGGTGTGTGCCAACCCGGATGTCGTCCTCGTCATCTCACCGTGGTACAAAATTATGAGATCCGTCCCAAAATAGCCCTCTTGTTGCTGCAAAACGGGACGTAAATATGACTAAACTAAACTAAATCCTTCTTTACATCCAGAAATAGCTTGGAATTTCCAGCCTCCACCTGGGTGTCACGTGTATGTCTGACCTTAAAGCCCTATTAGCTCCTAACAATAGTGATTTTTTATTTGTGTTTTTTAATTAATTGCGAACTGTTGTCAATTAGAACGGAATGGCGGATAATTCATTGTCGGATAACGAAACTACTGTATTTAATGTTAAAATACCCTAAAATTGCATATATTTTGTTATTGTTACGAAAATACCACTTTGTTTATCAAATGCGAGATATTCACTTTATCATTCGTGGTACTTTAGAAATTTTAGTTTTAATTAATGATTGAATTAAAATATCTTAAATCGAAAACTTGCTCTTTTTCCATTGATTCTTCAATAACACTTTCGTTTATTTTTGTCAAATTTAATTCAGAAGACTGGGAATAAAATTTTGAAACTAAATTAAAACAGTCACAATTTTTCGATTCTAAACTTTTTAATTTATTAAAAAATGAAAAATTTATCATAAAATTTAATTTGAAGTAAATATATATTCATGCAAAAATAAATCTAACGAATGTTAATTGTCAGTGTTTTTGCGAAACATTCTTAATTCAACTATTTTTTCTTAAAATATCTGTATGTGAAATAGAACTACTATCAAGATTTAATGAAGAAAAGATTATTCATGAACAAGCGTATGAATAAACAGTGACTTGTGATATAATAATATGCAAAAACTCAAAGCGCCGCTTTAGCAACCTTTGGAAACACTTATTTACATTTTTAAAAAATACATGCATTCCAGTCATTTACATGCACATTTTACAATAAGTTCTAAATAATAAAATTAAACAAGTGAAGCAATTCACGCTCTTATTATAGGCTAAATATTTTATATGTTTAAATTTTAAGTTAGTTATTTACAAAAGACTATTAGAATATATTCGATTACGAATCAATAAAAATCTAACTTTCAAAATAATTAACAGCCAATCGGAAAATTTTAAAAAAGAAGCATTTATTCCAATTATCAATGAAATAAATATTGTAACTCAGTACAGCCAAATAAAGCACTGTACAGCTGTGCGCTTTAATCTACTAACAAAAACTTGTGTTAAGCAAAAATGAACTTTTCTGAAAATTCACGTTTATTTCTCGTATAGCAAATTGACTGCAAAACTATTCGGTGCAAGCCCACCAGGCGAGGTAATGAAAAAATTTTCAATTTTTGATTGTTAGCTTTTAATAATAAATACATATTTAATCTCTGAATATGAATCGTCCAGACGCAGGAAATGTGGATTATAAAATCATCTTAGCTTCTTTTTCATCCAGAAAGTGATAACAAGCCTCCAAAAAAGATTTTAATGTGACTATGATCGACTTCTCCAGTAAATAATTCAAGCAAGCTTTATAATAAAGTAAAAAACAAAGTAACAGATATTATATAAGTAGCTTTCATGTTTAAAATAGCCTAAATTATTATTTCATATTTTTTTATTTATAATGTATTACTCCAGGTATATTTTCACCATTATTTTTTTTTAATTTTGTATTTATTTTTTGAATAAAAAATACTATTATAAGGCATATGAACAATCTCATATAAATTTACAGTATATAAACAATAAACCAATAACAGAACATCATTCCCTGCATTACAACAAATTTTACATTATATCATTATGCTCATTAGAGCGTGAATTCCTTTTTCGGTCTAATCTTAAACAAAAAATAATTGGTTAAAAAGCTTTTCTACTCGGGTCTGCGCTTTAGGTTGCAAATGCAGTTACTTATTTGCAATTTTTAAAGGAAATGATTTTGAATGTTTTGGGATGTACACGATGTTCAATAGCAGAGAGAATGTAATAATTTTTCGAAACATTTCATTCACACTATTCGTATCTGAAGTAACACTACTGCCGACGAATTTCAGCATGTGTGTTATGCCTTATCTTTGTTCTCTACTTAATATTAAACTTCACCCTTGAATCAATAAATGCATATGTCGGGCATTTTTATTCGCATCTTTCAGCAAGAGTTTCGTGTATTGGTTGCAAAGAATGTTTTAATAAATCAACAAGATTCGCGTTTGGGACACGTATCTCATAAATCATGATAAAAGCCTACATCTTCCATTTTGGAAACCGAAATTCCCTTCCCCATCTATGCATAGCTGTTTTTAAAATCGAGTCAATACTATTAGTGAGAACGTAGTTGTGCCCACCAGATATTACGTATGAATTATTCATACAGATCAAAATGGGAGTATTCAAAAAAGGTCATTATTTTTTGCCACGTCTCTTTCTCTTTCCAGTTTTTTCCTTCCTTTTTTCATATTTCCTTGCTTTGACATTTATAAATCCCGAAAAAGAAGTTAAACCAAACCTTCACTTCCGCTGAAAAATCATTCCTTTCCTTTATTTCGATCTGTAATACATTACTACCAATGAAAGTTTCTATGGGATGTTTTTGTTTTGGATTGGAGATTTTTTAAGCAATCAGTTTGATCTGAAGTACACACACGTAATTCATGTAATCTATGTCCAATCTGGCATGGTTAATCTGAATGCGGTAAGTTCGAATTGCCAATGTACATTGGTTTGAAGGAGTTCTTAAACTCAAGGGTTCTTCACCTCCGAACATCGCTATTACTGGGGGAGAAATGACATTGACAGAAAAGGTAATTTTAACAAGGGGTAGTGTCTTCTGATCGACCATTCTCATATATGTATGTATGTACCAAATATGGCGAGGTTTGTGTTATGCTTCATAACACAATGAACAGTGGCGCACTGGCCAGGTTGCCAGCTTGCCTGAAACTTACACATAATTGATATGGGTCCCAGGATACGTGAGAGAGAATGGAAATAACTTTTTCTCTAGCAAATGCCCTCTACTCCCTCTCACTTTATTTTTAGTGTGGTTAAAAAGTTCTCATAATAGCAGTATAGCTCAAAATATACATTATGCTACATTCCCTCCAAAATTATTTCAAATTCAGTCATAAATTTGTATTTGTATTTGGTATTTCTCACTTCCAATAATGTGTATGATACGTGTATACTGTGATTAGTAATATATGCGCATATAACAGATTTTTAGATTAGAAATTCATTATGTGTTAACTTATCAATTGTAATTTGTTATATTTGTAAAAAATTAAATTTATATATATATATATATATATTAATTTAATTTTTCTGACATCTTTCATGACATCTCTCAGTTTTAGGTTCGTAAATTCATTTCTTTTGTTTGTATTTCATTCAAATTCTTGGTTTATCATAATGTTCGGGGTAAAGGACAGTGTTTTTAGCTATATGCCAACACTGTTCGCAGAAAACATTATGATTTCACTAATTTTTTAACGGTTCGTATAGATTTTACTTACCCTGATGAGCATCTATACACTTTTACCGATTTACTACAGTCTCTCCATTTTATTTCAACAATTTTTGACTTTCATGATATTGATATATATATATATATATATATATATATAGTAACATTGTAGATGTGAATGCCCCCCTTAACTCCTGGCAACCACTATTTTCACACCTAGTTCGCTACCGACGATGAACAGTGGCGTGGCGAGGGTAATTGGCGCCAGAGTCATAATAAGATATTTTCGCCCCCTCCCCGTCATTATCAGTGTCCTAGATTGGGTAAACGGCACTCGGGGCGTGACAGTTTTTCGCTCCTTCATCGTATTTGACTTTAAAATATGACATAACGTATTTTTTCATCCCAGTCGTCATCAGTGGCTTTAGAAGCGTAAAAGGCGCTACGGGTATGGCATTTTACTTTAAAAATGGCATAATAGCATTCTTGATTTGACTCCATGACGACCCTTAAAACTGGCACCAGGGGCATCTATACTCCTTGCCACCCTACGCCACTGACATTGAAGAGAATCGAGTATACATTTGGATCTCTTCCTTTCGGACAATTTTGTCCAAAATTTGGTATAAACTTATAATTGTGATGTCAAGAAATTATACCAAATTTCTTTTGTATAGCTTGATGTGTTTTTGAGTTATAGCATTCACAAACCCACGAATAAACGGATTGATAGACAGTCAACCCTTTGATCAATTTAGTCTAAAATTTCGTGCACATCCTCAATTCTGGTGATAAAACTATTTGAGAAATTTCAACTATCTAGTTTGTTGCGTTTTTCGAATATTCGGGTTCTCAGCCATGTGGAGACGGACTGACAGACATTCCTCCCTTTGACGGATTTCGTTCAGAACTTGACTACAATTTTGATGTAAAGACCATATACCAACTTTCATCTTTCTAGCTTGCGAGTTTTTTAATAGTTCCAAAAATAGTTTTTCGGACTCAAGGAATTATAACAAATGGCGATTTATCAAAATATCGAGGCCGAATTTTTTGGCGATTGATATACTCTTTCTTTCTATACTTTGTATACCAGAAAGTAGAAAAATGAATAAAAAGCAAAGAAAAAAATGAAGAAAAATGGAGCATTCTGCATTGAACCAAACTTAAAAATAGGACTGTAATGAAAGATTCCTTTCATAAACCATAAGCAGCGATGGTCTGTTGGTAAAATCTTAGCTTCCAGACCTAATATCACTACTTAGTTTTACTAGCTCGTTTTCACACCGGAGGGCACCGCGAGTACAACGATGAGATGCTGCCGGATAAGTAAGCGGGTTCTCACTTCCCTGGCGGGTATAGTAATGGTGTGGGGCCGAGGTATAGTAATAATGTGGGGTTACCTCCACTCCAATTACCTCCTTCGGGAGGGGTTGGATAGTGGCTGGTGAAGGCTACTAGGACTCCGACCTTAATTCCCGACTGCTGTCGGAGCGCTGGTCATTCAAAACCCCTGATACACCAACTGGCATGACAGGGGCATGTGAGCCTTTACTAGCTCATTTTTCAAAAGATCTTAAAGCAGTGTATGTGGGCATTGTTCTCGTAAAATCTGTAGACGGAGCTCGAACCTCGTCATGTTGTAATGGCATGGAAGTTTGGGAAGTGTAGGACCAATTCAGATGCCTTCCTTGATATCTAACGCCGGTTCAACATTAATGTGGTCTTTCCCAAAATACATTCGAAACAGTCCACGTGCAAATTGGGACCGTAATCTAACAAATCAATTTTCCGTATATCCATTCAGAGGAGTTTCTTAAATACAATGATATAAATCAAAGGAATTATCTCATCAATACGTATGGCGGGAATGTATTGCTAGATGCAATGCAAAGCAAGTTCTAAATACATGGTGTCTGATAACAACATCGATTTTAAAATAGAGAAAAAGATCACAACAAAGATAAAGTATTGCTGCGCATTCATTAAAAAATCAGCCTCGAGATTTTCATGAATCTTCACGTTTTAGAAACTTTTCCGAGTTCGAAAGAATTCGTTTGGAATTATGCCTGGCGATCTGTGAAGCAACAAGCTAGAACGATGAAATTTGGTATGCGATATTTACACGAACATTGAATATCTCTAGCAAATTTTGGACGAAATCCGTCTCTACTTCAATGTAGTATATGTGAACGTGATGACTCGTGAACGCAACAAGATTGATGGGTGAATTTTAGCACAGATCGTTACATCTAAACTGTACTAATTTTGTACTAAATCCGTCTATTAGTCTCTCCTTCCATGTAGTATATGTGAACGTGATGACTCATGAACGCAACAAGATTGATGAGTGAATTTTAGTACATATCGTTACATCCAAACTGTACTTATTTTGTACTTAATCCGTCAACGTGTGCCAGCTTTTTTGTATCTCCTTGTGCGTGTGAACAAGATAACTCAAAAACACAACAAGCAAGTTGAATGAAATTTTGTATATTGTCTTGACATCCAATTTTGGACCCAATAGGGCAACGGAAAGAGATCCAAAATGCATACTCGATTCTCTTCACTATATTACGAAGATAAATCCTAAACACGCCACCGTATTGTGCAAGTGTTCGAAAAACTCGAGGAGTAAACATTTTTTTAACCTTTTCAAGCAATTTTTTTTCCGTGAAAACAATGTTAATGACAGTATAAATCCATAAGGAAATAATAGATTTTGTGCTGCCATCTATTGTCTTTATTACATAATAAAAACGCTTTTTTTCTAATAAATCTTCAAAAAACTACCACCTGGATACAAAAAAAAGCTCATAAAATGGTGGTTCCGACGAGAAACCACCGCCCTTAAAAAGGTTAACTCCATAATGTTGCTAAAAATGGTTGCAATTTCTTTAGCTGTATGTAAGAGCAATGCCTTCTACATTCATGTCTCATTACCAATTTGGTGGCTTTTGTTACTGTTATGTAATTAGGCTTTATGACACCGCAACCCACTGTAGTACGATGATTTGTAGCATAATAAATACAATGAGTGATTCAAAAATTAGCTGATCAGATTTTGCTCTTCATTTAATTCTAATTAGCGAAACTGTTGTGTACAAGTTTTCCATTCTAATCGTGGCCCAATACCTAATTTCTAAACCCTTAGAAATAGGCATTTACTTCCACCTGGAAAAAATGCTTTAAATTACATTTTATGTTGCTTGAGACAATAAATGTGCTGCTGAAAAAATTGCAAAATCTAAATTCTTATACAATACCCCAATCCTATTAATCATATTTAATAAAATAATTCTTGACACAGTAACATTTTAAACAAAGACGTTCCACTCTTCTGCGACTAAAATTGACTGAGTTATGAAATTTTGAACTTCGTTACTTTAGGCCAGCCTCGAGGAAACGGCGTGATTTAATTGGCGGATCTTCCGCAAGGCAGCCATTGAAATGGATTAAAATCGTCTAAAATCATGATATTCAAACTTTCATAACTCGACCAGAATTTTTCGCAGAAGAGTGGAACTATTTTTGTTTAAAATGACACTGTGTGAAAAATATTTTACTAAATATGACTAATAGGACCAGGGGCTGTATAAAAAATTGGACTTAATAATTTTTTCAGCAATACGTTTATTTACTCATACAATGAAAAATATTATTTTTCACCTCATTTAGAGCATTTTTCCAATTGGAAATGTATGCCTATCCATAACGGTTTAGAAATTAGCTATTAGGCCATGAGTAGAGTGTGCACCCTGTATATGTAATAAAACCTCAGTCTTTCTGTAATAAGTATGTACTTCTTGCTTACTTTACTTTGTCTATGAACAGTTTCTTATCATGTCGCATTTTATGTCATTTTATTATAATGTTGCATTGTTATTTCGCCTTAACTGATTCTTACTCCCTTTGAGTATGCAGTATTGTTGACTATCATTGCCAATTGTATAGTTTTAGCCTTGGAGGAGCACTTGCCCAATGATGATAAGACGCCACTAGCACAGAAATTAGTAAGTACCGAAATTTTTATTTTCAAATATTTTTTAAGAAATAGGATGATAAAATTGCATTTTAAAAAATACAGGCTATATGCATAAAAAAAATAGATTAAATAGAATACATTTCGTAAGATATAGTAAAATTTGGCAAAAGTGATAAACAGACAATGTGTACAAAAGAAATGTAACGTAATTATTATTGTTCTATAATGTTCTTCACTGGTTTAATATAACTTTTTGGTCTAACTTTTAAAAGAATTTTAAATTTAAAAATTTTAAAAATCAATACGGCAAGAACATAACATTTATCAAAATCATAATTTTTATTAATTTTATGAATTACGTAAAAAAATCGCTCAAAAGTTCCTGGTATTTTTTATATTAAACTAAATACATTTAAGTCAAATAAAATACCAAATTTTTTTTGTATTTTCTCTGCCATCCCTTAATTTATATTAATACATATTCAGTAATTGGTAATAATGTAAAAAAACATTCGAATAAGCCTGAATCATGAACATCATTAGGCTTAGCGAAAATTATCAACATCATGCATTATTATAAAGAACAAGAAATTTATCAGCGATCATTGCAACAAAAATATGTTAATATTCCATCGCACGTTCATTTATTTATTATAATTTTAAAAAAGGAATCCCATTTCTTATCAGCTGCATTCTTTTCTAAAAGCGGTGAAACATAATTTAGAATTTCATTTCCTATTGTATGTTTTTTGATGGATTGTCATTCACAATTTCTCTCTTTTATTAATATTTTTTCCATGCTGATTTTATTCTATTTTATTCTTTTTATTCCTTAATAAGATATATTTATTAAAAATTTGAAATTTTTCATTTTATTTCACGTAATGGAATCTTTATTCATCAAAAATTCAAAAAATCATTGAAAATGCATTTTCTAAAAATTAAAATATGAGCAACAAAATTAAAAAATTATGTTGCAATCGTTTGCTTTGTATGTATAAAATCTAATTTATTTTTCTCTTTCTTGAAATGTTATGGCGGCATTTCTGCAAACGATAACCATTTTTAAAAGGAAAGCAAATTCTAAGATTTTAAATCAAATTTCTCTTCGTTTCGTTTCGACTTGCAGAAATTTTGTTACATTCGAAGAATATTTAACAATTTTCATGTAAAATACGATTATATAGGTTTGAATTATCCGTATGATATTTTTTTCATACGAATAATTTATTTAAAACAATTTTTAGTGCCGAATCCTCGTCTTTTATTTAAATATTTCATTTTAGAAATTGAATAGTTGAAAACAATTAACAAATCACTTTTTTCATTGAATGAAAACTTTTGTTGGTAAAAACTTTAGTTCATTTTAATTATATCCTAACAAAATATAATTTCTTTCCTCAGAATTTATTAAATTCTATAAAATTAAATGTAAATATTTTTTTTATTTTCTAGGATCAAACAGAACAATACTTCTTAGCGATATTTTGTGTAGAATCTTTAGTAAAGATCTTAGCGTTAGGCTTTGTACTTCATAAAGGATCGTACCTGCGGAACGTGTGGAACATCATGGATTTCATCGTAGTTGTCACTGGGTGAGTTCAGAATTCTTCTTTTTATCTGGGTTCCAGTGCTCATTTAATATTTTTTCACAAAGTCAAAAGAAAGTGAGAATAGTTTACATTATCATCAAGATGTGTTTTTTCAAACGCACATTTAATTATTCATTATAATGATACTCTATTATTCATTTTTGATTCGAACTTTAGCATATTGAAAAATAATATAAGCCAATTTTCAATGAAATAATTCTTCAGAATAATGTTTCCATAGACTCATTTATAGCCTATTAATGGTTTATGAAATATTATGAAATTTTTCTTAATATGTAATTAATTTTTGAATTTTTAATATTTGTAAACAATCATCGATAAAAATATTCCTGGAAAAGGAATCGAATTACAATATTCGGTGTTTCTTTAATTAAGCTTATGATACTTCTTTTTATTTACAGATACGCGATCTTGATCTGAGTTTTATATTTGAATTAAAGCTTCTTTGTAAAAACTAAAAAATTAAGAATAATAGAAATTTTAATTATTCTCTTAGGTTTTCAAACTGTCATATACTATTTTACCCACAAAGGAAAGTAAAATTTTATCCTCTGCTGCTTTTGTTTCCCTTATATTATCTTTTTTTATTTATTAGATTTTCAATCAATATTTATCTGATATTTGTGGAATATTTCCTTGCATTAGAATCTTCTTGTTGAATATTATTGCATTAGAATATTCTTTCTGTAAATCATACATTACATATTACGCATTTCAAAGGAGACTAAGGCGCAAGACTACTTGCAGTCCTTTATTTCTTTTTTATTCCTAACCAGAAAGTAAGTTTCCATAAAGAAAGTTAAGGGTATAAACAGAAAGAATACATAATTGCATGGAAACAAATATTGAACCCGATGCAGCAATCCTTGACCTACTTCTCAACACATTCACGCACTACTTGAATTGAGACTCTTGTCATGACGTGGATTCAACTTCTGTATACCTGTGTCGCAGAAATCAGCAGCCATTGACACGAGCTAGTGTATTATTATCAGTGTGCGCTCCTGTGTCATATTTCTCAGCAAGCAATTGCCGCGCAATCTCTTGAACATTAAGTTTCACTGACCAATCCTCAAAAGTCGTCGGAAGAAAGAACAACAGACAATATTTTTAGTCACCACAACTGAAATACTTTGAGCAATTGGAAAGTGCAAAATGTCGCATATCATGGCCACATCCTAAATCTCTCAGACATGCAATACTTTGCAATGCATGGCCGGCAATTTTCGGGCTTATTGGAACACTTAATTTCTAGATCATTCTCGTATATAATATTAATCTATGTAAGAAAATTTTTGTCCATGATTATATTTGTTTCCAGATTAAATATTTCCAATTTTTTCTGTGTTCATATCAACAGATAGTTCTTTATAAATGGTATCTAATAATTCTAAAGTTCAAATGTAATATTTGAACTTCCAGACAAATCCAGAACAATTTTTCAGCGAAATATTATTTTAAAAAATATTTAGAAAGATAAGGATATTTTTAGAAAAAAGTACATAAAAATATAATTTTTGACGAACACGTCAATATTTCTCAAAAACTTCATATTCTTGTGCAAACTGGATGAAGTTGAGATTCCAACGAATTGAAAAATAAATACGAAAGATTAGATGAAATTACCTAAGAAATTATCACAAGTGATCGTCATATCTACCTGAAGATATAACGTTAAAATATAATTCTTTATAAAAATAAATAAGTGTAGTTTTTGGATAGAGAGAAATTCTAAAAAAACCCTCATAAATGAAACTCAGAAAAGATAATCTATTGAGATTTATTTCCGTCTAGAAATAAAATATGTTAAAATGCCAATTTCTAGGATGCAATGGGATAGAGAATATAGAGATTGGTGTTTCATACTTTTAGTTATTTTACTACAAATTTAATGCTCGGGATCATAATATTTTTTTATTCGCACGTTTTAAGCAGTATCAAATCACTTCGCTCAAAGATGTAAGGTGTTCAAGGGTATGAGTATCCTCTTCACTCAAGGGCATAAAGTTGATTTTAAAATCATCTAAAAAAAACCAGATCGGAAAACCATTTATCAACGGATAACTTTTTAATAATATAATTCCTTCTGGCATTATGAACTTAATGTATGTAAATAAATAGTATGTAAAAAAATGTCGATCAACTCAACTTAAATTAATTTTTGCGTATGATTATTTAAAGTGCTTTGTATGTGCATATAAGACTTAATAAACAAATTGAACAAAGCATTCAAGGTAGTAGTAAAAAGTAATCTCACGAATCTTTTGAAAAGTGGAGGGAATCATTTTGAAAAATGTAATATTTCAGATTAAAAAAGGAACTTAAGATTTTTAAAATGTTTTATACGAAAATTTAATTTTTTAAACATGATTTTTCATAAACAGAATTTTGTTTTCCTCGTTTCTTATCCCTTCTTTCTCTTTCTATTCACATCTAAGATGTTCCATTTAAAGCTTTTGAGCCAATGCTTTTGTACTTCAAAATTTAACGTTAAAATAAAATCTTAAACATGACAGTTACTTAAAAACAGTTTAAAGTACCATAGCATTTATCCATTCACATTCGTGAATTCGTTTAATGGACATTTATCATGTTCCAGAATGAACTATGAATCGGCCAAATGTTTCATTTCTAAAGTTATGCAATGCATATTTGTTGCGAATGCATATTTTCATACATATATAATAAGGTCTCGTCATTTGTGAAATAGTCATGATAAAGGGATTTTCGGCCTCCGATTTCAAAACTACTTGTTTCGACTGAGTTGAGAATATTTGTTTCTAGCTGAAAAGCAATAGAGATTGTTTTATATCAAACTTCTTGCTAATACTATGAAATAATAATGAATTACAAAGAAAAACAGTCAAAATCTTCAAGTACTCAATGTAAAAACAGACTTCTATTAAATTCAGTCTATTTTTTCCCTTTAAAATATTTACACTTTTCAATTTCATTTCCTTGTATGTTTTTTATATATAAATGCTTTGCTTAAAAGTTACTAAGAAAAGACTTTTCTGTGTGATTATAGAATACCTTGTATATGAAATCTTTAATAAAAAGCACAATTTGAGTTTTAATCAAAAAAACAATTTTGGCATTTAAAAGCATTGCGTTATTTACTTTACAATAATAATAATAAAACTATTTCCCAAAAAAGTATAAAAAGTTAAAATTTCAAGAAGGAAAAAAATATGTCTTCATGTCAAAATCTATATGTATTTACTACCTCCATCTAATAATAATATTTTTTGTTAGGTAATATATGACGATCTCACTATAAGCCTTTTAATTTCTCTTTTAAGCATTTATATCCACATATAGAAAATGTTCCTTATACAGCTCATTTCATCGAATTATCGAATAGCATAACAAATTCGACATATTTTTCAAATCAAGATGCTCTGCAATTCAAGTAAGCAGAATAGTCATAAGTATTATCGAATCTTTGTAAATAATTACGGAAGGCCAGAACTAAAATAATTCTTCTCAAAATTTTGCCGCAAGCTTTTATATAATCTTCTTCATTATATTTTTAATTTTTTAATGCAGGGCTTAAAATCGAAACACCCTGTAGAAGTTACAAATATATATTTATTTTTATTGCTTTATTATTAAGAAATTTGTAATTATTTCTTTTGTAAATTCTGTATCTACGAGTTTAATGAAAGTATTCAATTTTTAACACTAACGTTACAAATATTTCTGGGCTGGTATTTAATATAAAATTCTATGTTTTTAGATAAGAGTAGTTTTAGCTGAAATCTGTTTAGCGTAAATAAATAAAATAAAATAAAATGTAAATAAAATCGCATCGTTCCTTTACCACACTTAATCATTTCCATTATTCTGAAAATAACGCGTTTTTTCTTCTCTGAATTAACTTTTTTAATACTTTTTATCTTTATAAAAGAAAGTACCTGATTTAATGACCATGAAAGTTATGTTTTTTTAAGAATAAATTCGCATCCCATCTTTTTGATGTTCCTTTATACTTGATTCTTTATTATGCTTTGGGTTATAGCATTGGTTGAAATAGAATGCTGTTCTCGAAACCAACATCTTCGTATCCAAACTAAGTATGATTCTTAGGTAAGTTAGATTAGAGCTTGAAATACGATCTAAATGTGAAAGTGGTGGAAACTGAAATATCGTTTGTTCGAAGCTTCCTTTCTTCTCTCTATAGACATTATAGAACAGTTAGATCTCTTCAGTGTTCTCTCTGAGTTATGTAATGTTCATGAACGTAGTAATGTAGTAATAGTGTAGGAAATGGAATAGTATATTTGCAAGAATTTCATGAATGGTAGTAGTTTCTTATTAGTATTATTAGTAAAGTAGCAATGACATTTCCTTGCTAATCTATGAATATCTGTTGACGCTAGAAGTAGATAAAAATGTTCAGTACTCTACAGAAACGTTATTTGCTTAATCTAAGTTCAGTTCCTCAAATATTATTTTAAATCATAAGTGAATGCTATTTTAATTTTTATCATCTATGCAACAGAACACTTTTTAAATTGCATTGGAATTGATTTCACCAGGCTCAAATTACATTCATATTTTCGTATATTTTCGAAAGAAACAAAGTCAGTATGGAATCGAAATTTTTATTTCACAAATTTTCCTTCTACAGAAAAATATTTCGATAAAGATTTCATTGCCTAATATCAATAAATTCATATTCCTACTTAATACGATACTTTAAATAGGACAAATGAACCAATGAGAGAAATGAATTAATTGAAATGTTTAAAATATATTTCGGTTAAAAAAACTGTATATTTTAACAGCAAACTGACATGCAATATCTGAGAATTACAGGCATAAGGGTATCTTGTGCATATTGTATACTAAAATAATGTTCCAGTTTGAGAGAAATTCTTTACTTAAGGAATTTTTTTAAAAAAACAATGTCATAGTATTAGTCGCTATGATTAATAAGCAACATGTAAATAAATAAATATTATTCATTAACATATTAAAGGACAATTTTTTCCAATGAAAAATAAAATATTTGTTGATTTGATTTGTTGCATATTATTGGCAATAATCTGGGTAAGGAAAAATTTTACTCATTCTTCTAAATTTTAAATCGGCAGATATTCGTTTCTTTTTCACTTAGCAAAATTTTATTTCATAGCCAAAACATTTTATTATGCTAAATCAAAGGAACTATTATTCATTCAACAATATGACTGTTGCCATGAATGCCCGTCCTCATAATGCCTGTAACAAATGCTATAGTTTGAGTGATTTTAAAGTTCTTCATTTTATTAGCAATACAATTATTCTAATTAAAATAAAATATGATTATGCTCTGAGATAACACTAATTCTCTAATTAATGTGAGTTTTGTTAAACTTTGTCTCATTTGATTAATGACACACCTATACAGGGCCGTCTTAACAAGTTTGAGCGCCCTGGGCTAGAATTATTTGGCGCCCCATCAGAACCGTAACAGGAATTTGAGCGCCTAATCCACCGCCCCCCAAAATTCCTACATAATACAAGAAATGAGAAGTGAAAAAAGAAAGAAGGAAGTCACCTCTTCTCTGATTAGTGCCTTACAATTTGGCAAATTGACGCCTTTTCATATTTAAAATTATAATGAAATAATTTTTTGGCTCAAAATTAAAATAAAATCAGTAGATTAAATTTGTAGGTCCACATATATCAACTGCGCCCCTGGGTTGCAATCAGCCCATTGGATAAGACAGCCCTGCACCTGTAATGGCTTCTTATTTCAAATTCCAGAAATACACTCAGCACTGTCTTCTCAAAATAATCCATTGGTACTTTTTAAGCGAATTATAATGTTCGAATACCTGTATGATAGACTGAGTTACTGAACATTTTTGTAGTTTAGCTTAGGTATAGATAATTAACCATTAATGTGTGTGAAATGAGTGCATGTGGATGTTCTTAGACTACATTTGGTAGCTAGACAATCTGGCATCTTTCAGGTTCATAACATCTCAGGTATCTGAGGAAATAGATCTGCGGACGTTGCGGGCAATACGTGTTCTGCGACCACTGAAATTGGTTTCTGGTATCCCCAGTAAGTATAATGTTATTAAAAATATTACTATTGATTCCACCTAAGCGATTTTCTTAACTCAAAAATCAAATTTACTCATCTAGAGCAAAATGTACATGAAGAAACTTAACTTGATTTAAAAAGAAAGATATAAGTTAATTTGACATCTTTTCATGCTAAAAGAAAGCGCTTTAATACAGTTGTATTTCACCCATATTCAGAATAATTAAAGTGATCATGGGTTGATAAAATAGTCAATATACTGTGCATTAAAAATATAGTCAGCGACAACTCAAGTTGACAATACGTAGAATGCTACGAGCTACTATGTGAACAATAATACGTTTCTTTGCATCCTAGTAAGTGAAAAGAGATTTATGAAATTAGGCACCTTTTGTCTTAAGTACATTTTATTCCATGAATATCGATTAAAACTAAAATCAGTTCAAATATATCAATTACTCTTTAATACATCAGTATCATGTTTAGCACTATTTATCTGGGGACTGAAACACAATTTTTTGCAAATGAAATTACGAAAATATTTTTTTGTTGTTCACGCCATCACAAAATTGATCAAATGCGTGATTGGTTAACATTAGCAATCAAGATTTGAACGCGTATGCCTGTATCGTACTCTCAGTATTCACATCAAAGTTTTAGTAATGAGATATACTTTACTAATTAAAAATTAATGAAGCTAGTATTTACACATACAGCTAAGAGTTGTTATTTGATGTACAACACAGGTCTCCAAGTGGTTCTCAAGTCCATCATCAAAGCGATGGCACCTCTGCTACAAATCGGCCTCTTGGTGCTCTTTGCCATCGTTATTTTCGCCATCATTGGCCTTGAGTTCTACAGTGGTGCTTTACATAAAACCTGCTATCTGATCGCAGATCTGGGTAAGCCGCTAATTACATACAACTGTTTTTGCATGATTCTTAATACAAGGTATTGTTAAACAATTAAAAGTGCTATAATCATTCGGGTTAATTTTCAGATGTAATACAAAAAGAAGGTGAAGCGGAGACACCTTGTTATAAGGGGGAGAACGCCCCTTATGGCACTCGAAGCTGCCCGCCAAATATATCCGTGTGTCAAGAAGGATGGGACGGGCCTAATCATGGCATCACAAGTTTTGATAACATCTTCTTTGCCATGCTGACGGTTTTTCAGTGCATCACCATGGAAGGGTGGACAGCTATGCTGTATTGGGTAAATTTCTCGCATATAAACTTATTTATTTCAGTTGCTCATATTTGTTTTATAATTCTAAATTCTCCATGATACAGAATGAATTTTTAATGAAAAAAGAGAAATTTTAATTCACTTTTCATTCATCAAAAGAGTTTTATCTATCACGGCGATCTCAATGAAATTGATCGAATGAAATTGATTTTATTGTACAAATAACCGCACATTTTGTTTTCCTTCTATTCTTCTTAGGCAGATGTTATGGTCAATTTAGAGCAAAAAAAATCATTATTTGCTATCGTAATTGTTTACCGTTAAAAATGCTTTTCAAGGTTGAAATTGAACATTATAGGTGATTTCAAAACATCTTTTCAAGGATCAAAATGTCTATAAATTTTAATTTTTAATGTTAGAAATTTTTATTGTATTAAACGGTTATTTAAAAAAATAAATTTTATCTGTAAAATATGTTTCTACTCTAAGTCAGTGATAGTAAAAGAGATAGAATGATACAAAAGTAAAATTTTCCATATTCTGATTTCCCGCGCAGTATTTTCGCTGCATAACAAGCACAAATGTCTGTAACCTACAATATTGTTTTTAATTATTTTTTTAAATTTTCAAATCAAAAGAATTTTTTAACTTTGTAACCTATTTCAAGATAATACAACAGCCTTACTTCAAATCTCAATACGAATTCTATAATAATATTCGCTAGTTGTTTGGTTATTTCAAAAAATTATACCTTTAATTGCATTTATGTGGTTAAATTTTATCAAAAATAAATTATATAGATTTAACTTTTCAGATTAAAATATTCAAAGAACATTACAAAATGCACAGAACCTATTCGATGCATATAAAGAATACTATTGTTTCGAATCTAAAATCTCAAAATAATCTACTGATAAATTCAAATTCTACCAGGAAATGTTTTAATATGACAGAAAAACAACTTAATTTTATCTTCCTTAATTGATGAAAATAAGCAAATAAATAAGGAATATATATGAAACAAATGTTCTGAGCCGTGTTTGTAGGAATTTGTTTTAAATACATGAATGCTTGTTAGTGTTGATCAACTAAGAAAATGTTTTTATGTATGTAATAAAAAAGTTTATGTGTTTGATTTGATAAGGAGAAATTAAAACTGAAATTTCTATCTAAGATTAGCTTCTTGTCTTAAAGCTGCAAAAATTCTATAGAGAATAAACCTCGTGGACGACGAGAGAGACTCTTTGAGTCGGCACTTCGCTCTCCAAGCCTCTACACCAAATTAAAGTTAAGAATGACTACAACTAGACGAATTATCAATATAGTCATCTGCAAGCAAAAGAATTATCAGTGTGTTCTGTTAAATATGTGAACCATAATAAAATTAAATTTAACCTATTGGTAACCGAAAAAAAATATAAAATTAAATTTAACCTATTGGTAACCGAAAAAAAATATAAAATTAAATTAAACCTATTGTAACCAAAAATTTATAAAATTAAATTAAACCTTTTGGTAACTGAAAAAAATTCGAATAAATCATGTTATGCCAAATGTTTACAGAAGATATTGTTATTTTGATTCTTTTATATAATATTTTATCAGACGATATAATAAAAATTAATCATAATCCAATAGAACTAACTCAAATAACCTCACAGTCACGCGATAAAAGTGACATCATTGACATGCCATGTAACATCTAACTGCCCGATTTTTTTACACTGTGCAGTGTCATAATACTACAAGCGGGAAATAAAAGACGCGCAATGGATTCCAGAATTTCATTTGCTCTGTTACTTGAAGTGTATCAAGTACACAGCGTATGAAGTACTCTGCACACGAGCACGAATTTACCCTCATTGTCTCTGAATGTTTTAACCAAATATTCCCTATTTCCTTCAAAATAGCCCCAAATATATAATATATAGTTCCTTTAAAATCAAGAAGATAAATAATAATCATATTCTTATTGTCATTGCAAAAGAGAAAGAATTTTATGTTTCTGATGCCTGAAGTTTTAAAAGCAACAAACAAGCAAAATTTAAAGAGTGAAATATTTGTTGTTCCCAAGTCTGAACCCGAAAAACTAAATGAAATTTCACTGTTTTCTTCTTTTCCTCAGACGAATGATGCAATGGGGAGCCACTTCAACTGGATCTACTTTGTGCCCCTCATCATCATTGGGTCCTTTTTTATGCTCAATTTAGTACTCGGTGTTCTTAGTGGGTAAGTGGCAATAGCTCATGCTTTTATTTCAAATTATAAGTGGGTTTTTTCATTCTTATTTGCGTTTTTAAAATAAAGTCGGGTTGTTATTTTTTAAAGATTTGGCTTAATTTAAATCTTGGAATGAAAAATGAATTTTTAGCTTTGAGTGAAAGTATTCGCAACTACAGTGCACATTTGAAATTTCACTCAAACGAGGGACTTACATATATTAAAATATATAAAACAAATGATTTATTTTAATTCACATCATAAAAATTCATATTTTAGAAAGCCACCAACCAGACAAAGATGAAACTTCGGACAAATATCAATTATAAATGGACAGCGCAGCTTCAAACAAAATAGAAAATGCAGTGTTCCATTTTCCCTGTGGTACAGAAAATATTAAATGGTCTATATTTAAAAAAAATCGCCCGTGGGACTTTTTATAAGCCTCAAGCAAAGTTGACAAACTAATCTAACTAATAAAATGAAAACAAAAAGTTAAAGTCAAGTAGTAGATTCAGATGATTGAGATATGTAAAAAGGAGAGGAAACTTTACCGCCAGCATTTTTAAAAAATGTGAGGGAGGAAATTCACTTTCTCACAAAGGAATTTCACAATTTGAATAAGTATTTTCTTTATAAGATCATATATATATTTGTAAACATATAAGTATTTTTTATATGTGTAAACATATTTTACGATATGTTTACAAATCGCGTTTTTATTATTATGGAGCATTAACATTGGATAATGTGCAACTAATGCAATGCATCATCTACTGCACGATAATTTTTTAAATCAAATATCCATAATAGACTAAAGAATCAAATTAATTTTTTAACAAATCAAATTAATTTTTAAACTGAGTTAAACCTCAATTTTAACATGAAAACGATAATTTTCCAAATACAGAATTATACTGGCATTAGTAAATTTAAGCTATGTATAAAAATTATTAAAACCTTCATTTATCGCTTGGTTTCACCATTTTGCTGTGACTTTTTTTGTAAGTTTAAAAATTATTGTTTTTCTTTCATTTCCGTTTGGGTGTCATTAAAGTTATATGCATGTAGAATTGAATAATTTTACTTTTATTTTTTCCCGTAAGTCGTGGAGCCCTTGAGATTTTTTTTTTCCTTTTTTCAATACGTTTTGTTCAAAAACCATTACATCAAGCTTGAATTATTATCTTCGAAGTCATAATAATCCTTTTTATTGCAAATACATACACTAAATCAGAAAATGTTACCAGATTAAGAATATGTTTAAAAAGTTGCACTCTTCAGTGTAGGGTGCAACATAAAAGTTAATACGAAGGTTGACTGGTTATTTTGAAAAGCAAAATATCTTTCAGCACGGTGTAAATGATGTATGCGTTTCATGCAACCTCTACTGATTCGCATCCATGTCTCTGAGAGAATAAAATCCATTTCAGTATGATAAATTTTGTGTTTACTTCCGAAGCAACATTTTCCTTTTATAAAACCGCCAATATCGAAGTTTTTCAAGATTATCTTGGATGCCTTCCCAAAATGGTCAATTTCTGCCACTCTTCAAACTATTGAGATGGCTTTCCTTGACCGATATACAAGATGTTGGCTGTCGTCCAAGTGGGTCAAAACGCTGTTGCATTGTTGTTCGAAATGCCATAAAATTTCGATAAATAAAGCAGTTGGAAATCCTACTTCAGTACCCTATCTATCGAACCGAATAATTGAAATTTCAGAATCTGCATATTGCTATCTTTGACGAAAAACAGCCCGATTCTCGTAAAAGATTTTCTAACTTATATTTGTATCTCTTCATTGTGTGAGTTCAGTAGCAACCGTGAGTTTTTAAGGACATTTTTAAAATATTTTGTTACAAATGATCCTAGGAGATGTTAAATTTATTTATTACAGAACTAAAACTTGTATGTTTAAAACTGTAAAAATGCTTTTTGGTTGTGATATTTCAAACTCAAAAATATTAAACATCATCTTTCGTCAATAATCCTCTCTATTTCAGGAATCATTAAATTTCGGTAGCTTTTCCAATTCATTTTAGAAACACTTTGTATCAGTGTTTAGTTTGATACAATATACAATTAATTATATATTAAAATACTGCGGGTGAAATACAGCTTATTATTTTTCTACATTCTTCTTCTTTTCGATTTCTTACTTCATTACATTAACTTTTACTTCCTTTCCTCAGATCGAAAGCGATATTTAGCTTCCTTGCTGCTTTTTTAAAAGAAAAGATTATGAGTATTTTTAAAACTAGTAAACAATATATTTAATAAAAGCAAAAAAAGAAACAATTTTGCAAAAAAATTGGTTGACAATTCGTATATAATAATTTTGCTATCAAGCAATTTTTTTTAAATCTTTTTCAGAGGAAAACTATTTCTTTCAATCATAGATGTAATCATGGAGCCAAAATCAAAATAAATTAAGTAGCATTTCGAGAATTGATACTTAAGGTTGTTGCTACTTAACAGGTTGTTTTTTCCAGTACTAGTTTAGTTAGTTTTAGTTTCCAATAGTTTTATCTAATACTATTGATATGGAGTTAAAATTTAAACCATATATGCAAATTTGGAAGAGAAATAAGGCTCTAATAAATTAAAACATAATTTTTTAAGGATATTTTCTTCTTTTATGAGAAACATGCTATTTAAAATTATAATAAAAATTTTGAATAAAAAGGAAGGAAACTTAGCAGATTTTTTTTATTTTCCATCTAAGTAATTTTCATTTCAATTTTGATTATTTATAAGAATATTTTCTTAAAAATTATTCATTCTGTGAGAGATTTATTATATTCACGTTCTGAAATAATTAATTGATTCAAAGTGTGAATGTTGTTCATCTAAGAACGGTAATGCATTATGTAAGGGTCTGAATTGATAGCATAATAAGATGACCTTCGACCCGATTTTTAGCCACACGAATGAGCTTAATCAATTGGCCATCGTGCATCGCACTAATTGGACTCTATACTACCTGCAAAATATCTCCCACTGTGTCGTAACTCGCACATCTGATCTTTATATCGGTGGTACGACTAGTAATCAAGAAAAAGGGCCGTTTCTCTTTCCCCTTACCATACAGCTCGGGAACTGGGAATCCAGCACTAGACCGCTGATTTCCCATCTCATACTAGAATGGGAAGTCTGTAAATACATCAAAATCTTAAACCTTTCACTGAAAAAACACTTCATTAAAAAATATATGCAACCAAGTTGTCAATTTTTTACCTTTGTGATTGCGTCTTATGCATGGACGGCGCAGTCGTATGATGGTTATGACCCAAACCAGCAGGAGTGGCCCCGCGCCAGAAACGTGCGGTATTCCCTAGCACAGGTGGACAAAACGTTCCAGCGTTCGCGCCTTTTTTTGCGTCGTAGAATGGGGAAGAAACCGAATATGGAATTTCAACGCTTTTTTTAACCGATTTAAACAAAAACTGGAGACAAATCTACAATTAGGGTTACAAGACTACATACGAAATTTCATTTATCTAAATCATTGCTTTTAGATGTTATCGTGTTCAGAAGTATGCGATTATACAGACCGACAGACAGTCAACCCTTCGGCGGTTTTGGTCCAAACATTTATACGGATCTATAGTCCTGATGATAAAACTATGTACCAAATTTTATCCGTCTAGCTATTTAAGTTTTTGAGTTATCTTGTTCACATGAATGCAGACAAACAGACTTTCCGTCGACGGATTTTGTCCAAAATTTGATAGAAACCTACAAATTATGTGTTAAGATCACATACCAAATTTCATCCCTGTATTTCTAATAGTTTTCGAGATATCGTGTTCACAGACACACAGACAGACATTATTCCAAAATTGTGTTTTTCGGACACAGGAAGGTCTAAAACGTGAAGATTCGTCAAAATCTCTAGTAAAATCTCTAATCGAGTTGGAATTTTTTGACGATTACAATACTTTCTCTAAGTAAAAAATCGCGAAAGAATGATGTGATTAATTCACGTAACTGAGCATGTCATCTAACTTCTAACTGCACTTTATCTTATACTGTGCTGTGATAACACGACTTTTTTCCCTCCATTATCCAGGAGGGTCTACTCAATTAAGTGGTCGTAGAGTCTTTTGATGACCCGCTGTTACCACATATGGTGTATGTTGAAATACGATTTTCATTGAAATTATGCATGTTTATTCTTTCATCGGCCTATACTCTCATCGAAACACATAACTAAATAGAGAATTCGAAAATGCGATTCAATTATTTCTAAATAATTTTCCGCCATATAAATATTTTATTTTATTCGAATTCATAAGATCATTCATTTTCAGTAGCACTTTAATAGATTTCTGACAAAAATGGATTTTTACAGTTTCAGTTGTGAAATATTTTACATACATTTTATAGTGTGATTTTTAAGTAGATGCCAGCCTCCATATTATTTCATTTGGTTTTTGAAAAATTCTTGGTTTTGCTCTCTTTACATTGTTTTTCTGATTTTACTCATTTTCATTTTATCATGCAAAATTTCTTTAGAAATAAAGATTTTAAACCGAAGTTTATCTGGTGTTCCAATTCCTACAGATCTGGATTGATATTACTTATTAGTTTAAGAGTACAAAATGAATTTCTCAAACATTTAGCGTCTTATACACTGATATAGAATAATGCAATGCGAGCGAGAATTTTTCATCGGTTGTGTATAAACTTTTTTTTATTTTAACAACAATTTTTAATTACTGTTTTATTCCTTACAGAGAATTTGCGAAAGAGAGAGAACGTGTAGAAAATAGACAAGAATTTCTAAAACTTAGAAGAGCCCAGCAATTAGAAAGAGAGCTTAATGGATATGTGGAGTGGATATGTAGAGCAGGTAAGAAACTTCTTTCTAAATAAACTAACTAATTTTCTTTAAATTTTGAGGCAAATAGAGTACAAAAAAAGTCTTTCAGAATATTCACCGATCAATTGGAATAGCTTACAACCTTTTCATAGCATTAGGCTAAATTTTGCATACAAGTGCAGAAATGGCCGATGAAAAGCATCGCTTACATTTTTTTAATGAATATGGCATTATAAATTTAAATTGATGAAATAATACTATTAAAAAGAAGGTAATATTAATCGACTTACAATAGAAACTCATGGTTGAATCATTTTTTTTTTTTTTTTTTTTTTGCTATTACTTCATCCTTTAAGTGACTGCGTCAGCCTCGTGAATAAATTATGAGAAAATATTGGGTGGTGCGTTTTCATTGGCAAGTAAAATAAAAACTTTTTGTATTCTGTATAGAAAAAATTTAGAAAAATTAATCCACTCTGAGGGAATTAAGAGATTTCAAATAGAGTAAAATTTTTAGAATTTTCTTAACAAGTTAATAGCCGCACGAATCAAATAATGTTCACACCTATTATCTAATTAGATTAAACCTTCTCTACTGTAGTTAAGAGATAGTAGAGAAGGGTACATCTGTTTAGATAGATGGTTCGAATCTCAGACATGATTCGTGGCAACGAAAGTGTTAAAATAGTAGTTGAATTTTCAGATAAACTAAGACGAAAATAAGCCAACAGAAATATTGTATATCGCTTAAAAATTTATCAAATAATAATAATAATACATAAATTTAAGCTTCAAAGATGAATTTTATTAACTGATCAAATATAATGGATTAAAAATTT
Organism: Araneus ventricosus; assembly: GCA_013235015.1. Lineage (NCBI taxonomy): Eukaryota > Metazoa > Arthropoda > Arachnida > Araneae > Araneidae > Araneus > Araneus ventricosus. The sequence goes on from BGPR01000247.1 coordinate 808,162, forward strand.
ATCATCCAGAAATATTCAATTTCATACTAAAGTTTAAAGTGTCCAAAAATCAATAACTAAGCGTAATGTTTAAAAATTTCACTAGATTTTTTAAGGATATTGCTGTAGATTCGTAAAGAAAAAGCTGGTCAGTTGAAGTTTTATTAATGTTCAAGGACATTTCAAAGAGCAATCAAAGTTATTTAAAGGTGTCGTTTAGAAAATTATGAAGATTTATTTGAAAGAGGATATAAAATACACCCAGAATTATTCACTTCAAAAACGTCAATGGTTATAAATTATAATTAGTTAAACATTTCTAGGATTAAAAATAATAAAAATATTATTAAATACCACTTTTTTTAACCAGCTTAATATTATTTGATTTTAAACCCGAACAATATGAATATAACTTTTATCTGATAATATGTACTTCATAATAATTGTTTTACATTACGTTAAAGGTACAGAAAGGCAATATTGAAATAGAACTTTAATTCTCAAACAACAATTTGCTCAATGCCTTAACATTTACGGAAAAATATCTTTCTTTAGAGGAAGTCATCTTAAATGAAGAAAGAACAACAGAGGAAGAAAGGATGCTAATTATGGAAGGTAAGTTTTGATTTAGTAATATTTTATGGCAATCCCAAGATTGGGTAAATGATTGTAGCAGAGATATAAAACTGGACTATCTGTTAATTATTTTCAAGCTTTGTGGGCTTAAATATCCAGAAACTATTTCTATTTAATTCGTATATGTAATGTATTCTTTTAAATACGCTGGTTTCCAATAAAAGGAACATTCATTATCATATTCGGGGGAAGAATCAACGTGTAATGGCAAATATTGCGTACATGACATATACGCGCATGGGAAAATTAGTTGACATCAAAATCTTAAGTAGCCTTATGTTTTTTAGAAAAAAAAACGTGCTTGATTTAAAAGCAGGCTCGTTGTTTACGGATTCTGCATCTATGCATCGGGTGTCAAAGAAAACATCGAAATGGTCAAATCGCAAAAAAACGAGTAGACGACATCATGTGTATGACTCCAGGTAAAGGAAGGTAATAGAACGTCATGCAGGACGCCAGCGACAGGCAGAAATATCCTGTGTCATAAATGTCAATCATAGTATAATTTCCCACTTGTTAAACCGGTATCAAAATATAGAAGAAATGTCATGAAGAGCAGCAAGTGGACGTTCAAGAGCACCAACTGCCCAGGATGACCGTTTTCTGTATTTGCAAATAAGAAGCCACAGTTCAGTGACTGCACATCAGTTTGCTTCCAAACCTTCCAAACCCGTCAACAAGAGGCGCTATATCACAGCAAACTGTTTACAGACGACTACATACAGATTAGATGTATGCAAAGAGACATGTGACTTGTGTTATACTGGAGGCTTTTCACAGAAGAAGCTATTTAAACTGAGCTCGAGATTCATCTCAACTGGGCACAGTGACAATTGAGTACTGTGTTGTTTACCTATGGGTTCCAATTTAGCTTATAGAAAGATTCCCGATGATTACAGATTTTGAGGACCCCTGGAACTCAGTATGAGGCCACTGATGCACGAATTGGTTTGGGACGGAATTTCTATCTGCGACGGCACTGATCTCCACATCTTTCTTCGTGGTGTTTTCACTGCCATATGTTATCAAGGCGACATTCTTGCACGGAATGCTCACCCGTTTCTTGGAGCCGTGGGTCCTGCTCATATTTTTATGTACTATAATGCCTGAATTAGCAGGACTAGCTCTGTCAACCATTGTTAGAATCTGAAACAGTGCTCTATATGGAATAACCATCATGACCGCCCGAGTTGAATCCCATTGAACACTTATGAGACACACTGAGGTGTTTACATTCACTTCCTGAGCTAAGAGCGTGTCTTCTCCATGCTTGAGAGCACGTACCCCAAACCGTCGTAAATGATCTAATTCTTGATATAAATCGACACTGTCGGACATGTGCTATAAGAAGAGTACCAACGTTTAGCTATTTTTGTTTGTGTGAATCACTTCTCAATGGAGTTTCCTTATTTCATGTTCTTCGGAATGTATTATTCTTTCTATAGAAAACAAAACTTTCAACATATTCTGTGTTCAATCTAAGGTTTTATCCTCGTGTTTACATTGCACTATTTTTGTGATTGTACTAAATATTGAATAGGTTTCCTGTCTTTCCTAACCTTTGGGTCAACATCCCTAGTCTTGGGACAAGCATCCCTAAGGATAGACCTGGTTGACCCAAGATTATTTCATGAAATATATAGACCTAATATTTAGCCCTTAGAACGCCAAACTATTTTGATCATATAGATTTTTGGTTAGGAACTTGGATTTAAAGTGAATAAACCTATTTTTTTTAATTAACCCTTTACGGTCGATGCCGCCACAGTGGCGTCATTTGCAAGTCGTCGTAGAAGTCGGTTTTTTGTTTTGTTTTGTTATAGACCCACACCGACCAGCCCACCCGTTGAATGTCACCACTGTGGCGGCAGCGACCTCAAAGGGTTAAAGCGTATCTGTGAAATCTTAAGAACACTTCATCCATGGATGTTCAAGAAAATATACATATAAATACGAATTATCTGCTTTTGAATTGAACATGAAAAATGGAAAAGGCCGTCTCTGCCGCTAGGAGGGTTAAGTGAAATATCAGTGTAGCATGAGATGAATTCTTGTTACGCACAAAACTTAGGTTTTTTTTATTATACTAACAAACAGAATGGTCTAGAAATACCAGAAAAAGTCAAATCTAGTTCAACGATCGCAAGTTTCCCTTACAAAGTTCTTGATGTAAATCAGTCAAGATATCTTAATTCGTACTTCAATCCACCCATAAGCACAAGGTATTTTACGATATCTCTGCGATGTTGTTACGATACTCCTGTACAACATTTTAAAGATATCGTTTGTATATTGTTGAGCATCTTGTGCTAATCCGGCATTCACTTTGGCTTATCAAAGTTTACTCGGGCTTTAACACAGTAAAGAAAAGCAATTAATAGCCCTATCTGTTTTTCAGTATTAAAATATCAAACTTGTAGTCTCAGGATTCGGTAATTAAAAAATTGTATGAACATATACTTATGAAACTACTAACTCAATTATCTTTGCCAAAACTGTAGAATAGGGTCGTCTCTGAACAACTTCGCAGCATGTAATTGTACTCATAGTTATAATTCTCTAAATCATTATCATAACATGTAAAAAAAACAAAATACGATACTTTCATAAGGTAATAAAAAAAACCTACGTTTGACTATATATTTTCACTCTTTAAAGCTGTTTCGCACGGAAAGGTGCTACATCTCAGACACATACACCTACCATGCGCTACCGACTACTAGTCTACAGCTGGCACTAGCTCCAGCAACGCTATCTTTTGAATGGTAGACCGCTATATTCAACAACGTGAAAATTCTTGGCTCAGTTTTTCAACCATTCTGATTAATTAGATGTTTGAAAATTTACGGAAACTGCAGTGAGACCACTTAATACATTTTTATAAGGTTTCCACAATGCTTTCTTATTTCGGATTATTCAGTGTTTGCAGGAATTAATCAAGAAAGCCATCTTGACTTTAAATATTTTATTAAAATTTGCTGAATATCTATTTTGAAATGAATTTGTCTTTTATTCATTTTTAACTAACGTCTTAACTTTCTCGTTTATTTAACAATTTTGGAATCATGAGAAATATTTTTGAACAAAAATGAGATCTCTGTAATTCCCCTCCCCCCTTCCCCTAATAGAAGTCCTGAGTAAAAGAATTTTAAGAAACCTTCGCTTACATCATGCGCAAAAATTACGGTGCTTCGTTGACTTTTCTTATAATAAAATGGTGAAGTCCAAATGAAAATCTAAAATTATTTCTAGTTAAAAAAAATACTACTATAATTACTAAGTGAATAATTAATATATTTATTTGGAAATAATGACATTTGATTTTCATTTTGAGGATTTTTGTTGTTGTTACTGTTATTCTTGTTGTTTTTATAGTAAAAAAAAGTTTAAAATAGATTGTAAGCTAGTGATGCACGATTTTAAATTTTTTTGAAAGAGCCATATTTTGGGAAATATTTTATTGAAGCAATGACATATTTTGAGCTGCTGTAATAAAAAGTAGGTAAATATTTTACCATTCCAGTGAATGAGTTTGTGTATGAAAAGCACTATATTAAAAATGTTATACAGTGAATTAGCTTTGAATTATCATCAGGCAGTATCGCCGAGTAGGGAGGTGAAGTTGGAAATCGCCCCCTACTATTTTAGGGAAAATCAAATTTTTATTTCATTTTAGCTGCCTAAAACTAGGAATTAAAAAGCAGCAATAGTTTTCGGGAAAACTAGCTATTTTTTTAACTAATTTTTTATTTTTTTTGTCTACCCCCTATTCTATCGGGTCTTTTAGGTGTCTATAAATTTTTTGTCGCCTCACTTTTTCCACCTAGTCGCCGCCACTGTGGTCAGCATCCACTGCGCATATAAATGCGTATCAGTTATCACTTCATAATATTTCACAGTAAAATGTGAAAAATTCATTTAAGAATCTGTTGCATATACAACAGATTCTTAAATGAATTTTTCTTTAATGAATTTATTCTTCAATTCTTTCTTTAATGATTCTTTAATGAATTTATTCTTCAATTCTTTCTTTAATGATTCTTTAATGAATTTATTAAGTTATGTTAACAACCCGTTTTGAAGAAGTACAACGACTATTTTGGATGGACGTCGTAATTTTTAAATGGGGTCGGGTGATGGGGACGATACCTGAGCATGCACTTTCATATTGAAGTTCCACTACCACACAGGCGGAAGGACATTTCACCCTCGACGTCAGATTTAGTGTTCAGAACAATGCCCACACACATGACATGTCTTTGGTGGAATTATGTTTCTTTTTTTTTTCTTTTTGAGGAAATTCGGTTTCATTTTTTTGAGGAAATTAGGTTTCATGAACCTTCCGGTCTCGAAGTTGAGACCTTACCACCAGGCCGTAGCAGCCCGTATATGCAACAATCCTAATTTAGTTCACTGATATTTTGAATCGACAACTAATGTACCCTGTTAACCAGTGGTGTAGTCGCAAAATAAGCAGTGCCGGGACGCTCTTTAACCTAGCTAAAAAATCGCTCCGTTTTAAGGACGTTTTCACATTTTTTTCTTATTTATTTCTCATTTTTAAAAAAGCAGTGCCTGCTATTAGTATAAAATGCTACGATACATGTTACTACGATAACTTTACGATATTACGTGGTATTCAAACTATCAAACACCATCGTGGAGCTATTGTATAATATCTTGTGCTAGTAAAGTACTGTGATCCGGTGTGAAGAATGTAACATGTTGTCAATTTTTGAGAAAGAAATTTAACTTTTGCATTCAAACAAACGTATATGCTTGTCGAATAGTATTTGCTATTTAACACGTTGATCGCCATATGATCAAATACGATTATTACCTACTATCGAATCAGATGACCCCTTCTCTGCTGTAATTAAGAGATAGCAGAGAATGGGGCATCTAACTAGACAGATGATTGGAATCTCAGATGTGAGTCGTGGCGACTAACGTGTTAAATTTGATGCTCTTAAATGATTTTAAGAACAAGCCATATTTCCGGTTATAAATCCATTTTAACCATTATATCAAATTATGTTCGGGCGATAAATGCAATTATTTAATTTTTTAAAAAATCTCTGATAAATCTTCCTTAAAAATTTTAATTGGATGATCTTGGAAAAATCTTTGGAAATAGCCTTCAAAATAAATCCAATGACTGCTCTTCTTTTTGAAATTATGACTTAAACGTAATAAAGTTCATCCAGCTATGTATGACTTTTTCAGTCTATTAATTTTCAATCATAGCCATCGCTTCCAGTGCAATAACTTTTCGATTTTAAATTGTGTCATATGTAACTGATCAAATGAGCACATTTCTGAAACTTTATAATAGTTGCTTCAAATATTGCGTCCGACCGAAGGTTAAGAAATTACCAAATCTACGTGATTTCTATTTCAAGCAGAAAGTTATGTTTGTTTTGTCTCTACCATGGAATTCTCTTTATTTTTAACACCAATTATTTTTTTTAATTAATTTTTTAATAAATATGCATCCAATCGCATCTGACTGGGATTCATATCGCAAGAAATACAGGTGGCCATAAACTATTCGACCCATTTCAAAAATTAATTTTAAAAAACTAATAATGTTACAAATAGGGGGTTTTTTAAAATGAAAGCGCATTTTAAAACGTTTTTCTTTTCAGATACGTAGCGCGCCGTTACGGCGGCCTAAGTGGTCGTAAATTATTGGACATATCCCCATCTTTGAGAGCCATTATCTGAGAAACTATTAAATCTATAAGAAAATAAAAGAATGTACTTGATGGAAATTTTACGCTCTTTAATTTCTTAAATCAATTGTAATTCGAAAACTGAATAGTTTTCGAGACATTCAAGAAAAACTGAAAAAAGGAAACCATAAAACGCTCATGAGCTTCTGCTGATCGGCAACCATCGCGTATGGAAATCTCTGACTGTAGTAAATTTAGAGCACCGTACCTATCTTTAAAAAAACATTTTTATTTGCTCTCGAATTTAAAAAACACAGTTTTAATGTTATTAGATCTTATTAGAGATTATCTTTTATTAATTTTTGAAATATGTCTAATAATTTATGACCACTCTATGTAATTCGTAGCTTTTATGTAGCTTAGGTTTATAAATTACCAGAAAGAGTAAAGCAATCATTTCGTGAAATTAGGATCGAAGTTGACTTTGATGAAAAATCAGGGGTGGTGGAACTTAAATGTTCATTAATATTTCTAAACAGCCCTATTAACACAATATGCTCTGAAATATTCATACGATATCCGTACGATGTTGTGAGGCATTCAGGATATCGTAGCTAGTAACATCGTGTAGATATCGTAAAATATCTTGTAGTAATAGGGAGTGTTTTAGGTTTGAAGATCTGCAATCGCAAAGCATTTCACCCAAAGTTAGCCAGGGAAATCCTAAGTACCTTAAACCTTTTATAAGCATAGCAAAAATATTCATTCATAAAAATTTATTGAAACCAGTTTATTTCTGTATTAGCTTATTTTTGTAGGAAAACTATCGTGCTATCAGTTTTATTCTCATAATCATCAAAGTTCATCATCGTTTTTCTGAGGAAAAATAAAACTTCCCACTTATTATAATAGAAGTGATGCAGTGTTTTTCATACCATAAAGCGAGTAGTTCCATTAAGAAGCCAGTAACTTGTTCGTTCTCAAATTTTTTCGGAGCGAATTCGAAACGTTCAGATATTACAATATTATATTCATGAAAATTTCATACAATTTTCTCAAACATACTGGGTGATAATTTTGATATAAATTAAAATCTGAATTTTGTTTTCTGAATTGGGACAACCACAGCCGTTTTCCTGCTGTTGAGAAAATTGCATTTATTCGGCAATATATTTATCAAGAAATTTAAATCTAGACTGTCTCGCCTTCTTACGAAGCTTTCACCGATTCTTCTCGCCAAACGATTTGCAAACACCCGCCTCGAAATCCCCCCCTCAAGTCGTGTAAGCTGACCAGCGGCTATCAAGTTGCTTAGAAGGGAGGGAGCTGAGTCTTTGGGGTCCAGGGGCGACCGCAATCACAGCCACAAAGAAAAAGGTAGTACCTACTCCGCCGGTGATCTAGCTAAGGATGTGACTCGGCTAGTCAATTTAAAACACTTAACCCCGCCTCTTCACCCCCATCTCAAGGGGGCGCTTTGTCGACTCTTATTTCAAGATAGACTGCATATTGGGAGCTTTAAGTATACTTTGAAAATATTAAATTTGATGTTCCTATCGCTGTCCTCTCAATGTTTACTTAAAATAAGAACCTCATTTAACGGAAATGCTGCCATGATTCTTCCTTGTCGCTCTTTTTGGCGACTTCTAAGGCTTGTTTGGCGATTAAATTCTTAACCAAACGATTTAGAAAATCAATGGTGGTTAAATTTTCAACCAAACGATTTAGCTAATTATAGTCGGTCTATTTGAAATTTGGTTGTTTTTTTCTACCCGTTTTAAATCAAAACCACTAAGCGAACTCAAAGAACATAGAATTCACCGCTTTGTGTACTTGGTTCGAATTTGGCGCTTTGATACAGTATCCAAACGAATTTGGTGATTGCTTCAATGGAAGGATACAGGAAAACGGTCTGTGAATCCAAAAATAAACAAAACAGAAAACTCGTCTGGAAATACTGTATGTGATGAAAGATATTGTTTAATATGGCGTATGTTGCAAAAAAAGTGTTCCCTCTCATTCTTTACTTATGGACGAGTTTTCTATGTTGTTTATTTGCGGTAGAGTAGGACTTACGCCTTATCCATCAACTTCCAGCAATAATGTTAAGTCAATGGGAATCTTCAAAATTTCTACACTCTGTCTGAAGATATAAATTAATGTTTAAAGTGGATTTTTATAATGTGGGTTAAGGATACTTAGAGAATATTAAATTTCATGTTCCTATTGTTGTATCTCTCAATGTTTACTTAAAATAAGAGCCTAATTTTATGGAAAGGTTACATTAATTATTCATTATCGCTCTTTTTTGGGGGGCGCTTTGTGTACTCAAGAAAGAAACTGATTCGAACTTGGCACTTGTTCCCAGATAGCAATTTTAGTTTGCAGAAAAGTTGCAGCAATCTTGCAACAAATTTGACATGACAAGAGTGCAAGCTTGAAACAAGTTTGCAGCACGTTAACGCAAGCTTCGAAGTCACCACGCGTCAAATTTGCCACAAATTTGTCACGTCAAACTCGTTGCAAACTATAGCAAAAACAGAGTACGAACACATCCTCGGATTAGAACTCGTGACCTACCGCTTCCTCACCTGAAGCTCTAAACCACTCGGCCAGATAAACTCTGAGAGGAGAAAATAGATTGCGCTAATATCGTTCATCTATTTATCGATTTATTTTAAACTGTTTTCTTGATTTCATTAATTTTTTAAATTTTTAGTTGAGAATATGGTTTGAAGTCCAAGAGAGAGCGATTTTCGTTAATAACTACGTTTTGCTAGTAGAATAAATTATGAAATTAGAATTCAAACGTAATTACTTTTAAAATGGGACAAAGTGTAAGTTATTATTTTGCAACAAACATTGACTGTTTTTTAGGTTTAATTTTGTTTATAAACGTTAAAATTTCAACATTAAGAAAAAGGCGATAAAGTTTTCTTTAAAGTGCGAGTTCTATATTTAGTAAAAAGATGGAAAATGTTTCGAAATTTTTTTTATAAAAAAGTTAGTTTTTTCACAAATTATCATTTATTTGATTTATTGAATAATAAAAAGAAGGATGGTCTAGGAGATGCTATTAAAAATCGGATGTTTTTTAAAACAGAGACAATTGTCTCTGTTTTAAAAACCTAGACCATCCTTCTTTCTTTAAAGATCATCTCTTAGTGTGCTATCATCTTTGCAGCAAACTTGTTTTGCAATCGTGCTGTGAACTTGTCATGACACCTTCACACCAAACTTGCATTGCAAGGAGGTGGCGCTAGTTGTCACGGCGAACTTGCTACCAATTCGCTTCAAGCTTGACGCGTCAAATTTGCGATGACAAGGTAATATCAAGTCAAAATCAAACTTGCTGCAAATGTACGTGCTATCTGGGATTCAATTGGGTTTGGCGATCATCGCTTAAATTGAAGGGTTACTGGAAAACGGAAGTGAACTCACACCACGGAAGTTCTGTGAAACCAAAATGAACAAATCAGAGAACTCGTCCCATTATTATCATTTTCTATTGCATCTGACATCGGCATTCTCGTTTATGGACGAGTTTCCAGCTTTGTTGTTTACATCTAAGTTCTTGTACTACGTAATTCCGGTGTTATGCTAAGGGGTCTATTCTGGTACCCCCGGTTGGGTTGGGAGACGTCACTTTTCCCTTTGTTAATGTGCGGAAAAAGTGACGTCTCCCAACCCAACCGGGGGTACCAGAATAGACCCGTTGGTCAATGGAATCTGCAAAGCGGAAGTCCAACATACGTCCAGATAGCACGTAAGTTTGCAGCAAGTTTGATTTTGACTTGATATTGCCTTGTCATAGCAAATTTGACGCGTCAAACTTGTAGCGAACTTGTGGCAAGTTCACCGTGACAACTAGCGCCACCCTCTCTTGCAAAACCCATTTGCTGCAATTTCGCTGTGACAAATAGTGCCACCTCACTTGCATTGCAAGCTTGCAGCAAATTTGCAAAACAAGCGTGATGCAAAGATAGCACAAAGAGATAATTATCTTTGTCTCTGTTTTAAAAAAACATCCGATTTTTAATAGCATCTCCTAGACCGTCCTTCTTTTTAGTAATTCAATAAATCAATGATAATTTGTAAAAAAACTAACTTTTTTATAAAAAAATTTTTTGAAACATTTTCCATCTTTTTACTAAATATAGCATTCGCACTTTACAGAAAACTATATCTCTTTTTTCTGAATGTTGAAATTTTAGCGTTTATAAACAAAATTAAACCGAAAAAACAGTCAATGTTAGTTGAAAAATAAACTTATACATTTTGTCCCATTTTAAAGTAATTACTTTTGAACTCTAATTTCATAATTTATTCTACTAACAAAATGTAGTTATTAGCGAAAATCGCTCTCTCTATGACTTCAAATCATATTCGCAACTCAAAAAATTAACGAAATCAAGAAAATAGTTTAAAATAAATCGTATGCAAATCGAATCGAACAATGTATTAGCGAAATCTATCTTCTCTCAGAGTTTAGCTGGCCGAATGGTTAGAGCGTCTGCTTCCCGAGCGCTAGGTCGCGAGTTCTATCCTGGGTCGTGTTCATTCTCTGTTTTTGCTATAATTTGCAATGCAAGCTTGCTGCAAGTTTTTCCTATGGTGACTTCGAGGCTGCGTTAACTTTCTGCAAGCTTGTTTCACACTTGCACACTTGTCATGACAAATTTGCAGAAAGCTTGCAGATTTGCAGTGCAAGTCTGCTGCAAACTAAAGTTGCTATAAGCAGATTGAATTTGAATTAAAGTGTTATGGGATTTGAAGCAACAAAAGATGTTATCCCCTAATTCCAAAGGGTCTATTCTGGTACCAACGGTTGGGTTCCGCACGTTAACAGCGGAACCCAACCCAACCCGGGTACCAGAATAGACCCCCAAGTTAGACACAGTATAGTTCGTTCCAAAAAGACGATTTCAAAATAATGATTAGATCATTCCATAAAGAGAATTGTATCAATCTTCCAAATTTGATATTTGATGGTCGTGAACGGCGAAAAAAACACAAGTAAAGCAACATAGGTACCGAATCGCTGGATGACATGCAGATAAAGTCAAGATTTAATGTAAGTAAACAAACCAGAAAACTTGTCCATATCTGATAACTGAGACTTTACTACAATATGAATTGTTTGAAGTTATCAACTTTGGCTGCCTAGTTAAATTTGATTAAGTTTATTCTATTTTATCAAATAATTTTTTATTTAAATTCTGTTAACGGTACATTGACAATGTTTTCAAGACATTTCTGAAAGAAGGCTTCGAAGACATAGCAAAATCTGAACTATTGTCAACAGAAACTGAACTGAAATCACATATGCGCGCCGAGCTTTTATGTTGTTGTGTGTTATTAAATCGCGGCGCGAAAGGAGATAGTCTTTATTTCGGTGTTGGTCTTGCTCGCTCTCGAGTTAAGAAGGTTGTTTGTTTTAAAACTAAATATTTTCAGAAATAATATTTTACACATAATTGTTTTCGAAAGTAATTGTTTCACTTTGTTTTCTGGTGGGTGAAGTCATTATTTTCATTTTTAAATGATTCCACCGTCTTTAGATTTTACTTCTGAGTTGTTTGATCCTTACAAAGCTCTTCATAGTAAGATAGTCCCTTTACCATATCCAAAGGCTAAAACTTATAATAATATAGCTGAGTATTATTCTTATACGTTTCTAAAGAAAAAATTTGAATCGAACGAACTTTCGAAAAAGAAAGAAAAACCCCGTGAGCGGAATTACGAATGGTATTATGATACTTTGGGATTATCTGAATATCAAAGAAACCATTTCCGATGTACCAAAAAGAAATGGAGACGTAAACGTAAAAAACCAGTAAGTGTAGTTACCATACCTTGTTCACCACTCAAATCTGAAAAAGTTACTATTTGTAAATCGGATTTCAAAGATTATTGTCGAAGAAAGTATCGTTCGTTGAATACTACATCTGCCATCATGGATATAAAATTCAAAGATTTTGAAGCTTTTCCTTCAAACAGTACTTCTGAATCATCCTTTATGCCATCAGATATAAAAACTGAACATCCTGATTCTGAATCTGTATTACCATTCACAAAACGTGAAGCAGAGGAATTCTTACCTACATCATCTAACTCTTCAGAAACAGAATGTCCATCCTCATTATTTCACATCATAAAATCTGAATCGTCCACTGCATCACATGTCATAAAAGCTGAATTGCCTTCTACTACATGTGTTATGAAAACTGAACCATATGATTCATCTGATGATTCATGCTCAGATGATGATATACTCATACTTAAGATGAAGTCAAACGTTCAGAAAGGTTGCACATTGAAAAATGTGTATAAAACGCCCATCTCATTCCAGATAAAGCAAGAATCATCTTCAAAAAGCAAGCATGTGCATATTGATTCAAAATGTGTGAATGATCCTCATCAAATAGCAAATGACAAGAAACTCTCAAAGATTTCTAAACCTGGCCATCTTGACTCATCTTATGATCGTTCATTAAATGCAAGTAGTAATATGAAATCCAGCAGTGCTTTAAATGAGTCTGAAATTGGATCATCATCGCAAGCGAAAGATTGTTCAATTGCATCAGTAAACAATCAAAAGAAAGGTAGTAAAAAATGTGATGATGGTGAATTAAAATTACAAGGAGATCACAAAACTCCTGAGCATAAAAAGAAGCAAAGACATCGCAAAAATAAAGATGATAATTCAAATCTTTTGGATTGTGATCAATCTCAGAAATCTGTTACACAGAATATTCCTTGCCAGAAGGAATGTGTGGCATATAAAGAGAATAGTTCTGTTAATGATTCAAAATCTAATATCAAGTCTATTAAAAAACGTAAGAAATCTGCTTTAAAATCTCAAGAAAATGTGTTGGATTGTAAAAAGTTGTCTACTGCAGTTGAAGTTAGTAAATCAAGTAATATAATAGCTAAGATTAAAACAGAAAACTCTCCAGTGGTTAATCATTGTACATGTAACTTCCCATGTGGATTGTCACATCTGTGCACTTGTGGTTATTATGCTAATGCTAAGGAAGCATTAAGTAAATTTAAAATTCCACGTAAAAAGAAGTAAATGTGAAAAAATTTGCTGATAGCATTGTTATTTTATTTGTGCAATTCTCATTTATTTAGTCTTAAAAAAATTATTTGATGGAAATAAACCATAATGCATGATATAATTTTGTGATGATAATTCGATTTTCAGAAAATTCTTAAGTTTTTGTTGATTGACTCCATTAATGTTTAAGTGATATGCTGATATAAATGTTTGTCAACTGGTAATTAACTATTAATGAAATTATAATATTTAGTGATCATATGCAGATTTTTTTCTTGTTATAATTCTTATTACTAACAATGATATATATAATCATCTGGGTAAGAAATTAAAAACTAACAATTTAATTTGTCACAATATAATAAAATTGCTTTTAACTTTTTAAAGGGTTTTTTTTTATAAAGATGATTGTTACTAAAAAAAATTTAAGACTCAATAATTTAAATGTGAAATTTATATTTTCTGAATGTTGTATCCATACTATATCTGTAATTAACAAAATGTTATTTTAATATATGGAGTAGTAATAATTTTTTTTATATCAAAGAATGTGACTGAAATGCAGATTTGTATGTGTAAATTCATTATCAAATAAGAAGAGCCCATGGTGGCAAAGTCTGGGCTATATCATTGGAGAGCCCAGTAATATTGAAACCAGATTCAGTGTGTCTGTAATATGCATACATTGAATTTATATCCAAGTTTAGGTGGCATTAGAATTTTGAGACTGTAGTATTATGGGTACAGCTTTGATATATGGAATCACTGGCAATAATTTTGTTTTGGTGACATTTTTTTAAACAGTTTCAATATAGGACCCCATTGGTGATATTTTGTTTTGGCGACTTAGCTTAATGATACGATGTTCGGTTAGGTGACAAAAAGTTGCCAATACAAGATTATCGCCAGTGATGCCGCATATCAAAGCTGTTCTGTATTATGTTACCTAAGTTAAAGATTATGACACCAGTCTTCATTAGCTCCAATAATGATTCAAAATGAGAGAGATATTATGATAAGTCAATCAAATAGCAGCAACAAAAAATGTGAGAGCTTTCTTGGCGGGTTTTTTTTTTTATCACAGGAAGATAACTTAATGCTTCAGTAATGGAATGAATAAAGTATGATTAGATCCTACATTTGTATACACCACTAAGCATATAGATGAATTGTTGTGTCCCATGATCTATTTAGTAATTTTGCTCTTTGCTTTGGATTTTGAGTTGGATTAGGTATTGTTAAGTACTACATAAAAAGTCGACTTCTCAGAGACCAAGTTTATTAAGCCCAGATTTTTATTTATAAAGATTTTATTAGAGATTTATTTTTACAGAGATTTTATAAACTAAAATATTGATTGGCCGACACTAACAATTTTAATTCACTGTGATAATTTTTGGGTTCCGTTTTGTAATTATTTTATAGATTTCAGATTCACTATTTCAAATTGTACCTAAATGTATGTATTTGGGTATACAAAACTGAACCCACTCTAGTTTGTTGCTTAATGAACTACTAATCTAATGACTAGTTCTGAAACAATGCAGTGCTTGAATTTTTTCTATAATGATTTCTGACATAGCAGCTATATTACAGTATGTGTTATTTAGGGAGATGATTCACAGTTTCATTATTTTGACCAGATACTTTGCACTCTGAAACTAAGCCTGACATGGGTTTTACCATAATCTCTGGCTCCCATAATTAAGTTATTTTATTTATTTGTGTCTTTTAATATAATACTGTGGGTGTTGTCAATATTTTTGAATAAAACTGATTTTATATGATGTGTATCAATTATATATATAAATATGTAGTTTAATGTGTATGTATTCAAAATGTATTTATAAAAAAAAATTGAATAAATACGTGTTTTAACCTAATTTTGACTGATTATTCTCTTATAAACTCACTGTAACTTTTTTTTTCCTACATATCTTTCTTGTTTTTTTTTATTATTTTATAAACTAACAGTATGCTAACTACCTATATATAACATTAACTGATGTTTCTGTATTATTTGCATAACAATATAATAAATTCATTATTTCTACATTAAAATGACAAATATTACAGTCATCCTAGTTTTATCCTATTGTATATTTTGGTTATGTGGGACTGAAAATAAGTTTAAAAGTTTCTTTGACAGGCTAAAATTGCAATTTAAAATATAGCAATTTTAATTTAAAACTGATGTGTGTTAGTGTCATTAAGTTCCAAACTCTGTTACAAATACAAAAATGCTTTTCAGCAGTTTACTTTTCCTTAATATGTCTGTTCTTTTTCATTTAAGTGTCTATTAATTTGTTAAATAAAGTAGAAAAACTATGTATTCAATTGGCAATTTAAAGTATTTTATCTATGGTTTTTTTTTTTTTAAATATGTGCCAATTTTCTAAAATGTGTTAATTTTCTGCCTCAAATATTTGTGCAGTTATAAACGAAATCTGTAATGAAATTATCCTTATATTGCTTTTTATCCTAATGTCTCTCATTTACTTTTAAATAAGTATGTATTTCTGAACTAATTACTGCATATTATCTTTAAAAACTTATTATGCATATATATTCATACATCTGCTATAATTCTGTGAAGAATTTTCCCATAAAAACTATCACATTCTTTTTCTAACCCTGTTTGTTTCCTTCTTTTGTGACTTCTGAATATGTTTAATACCCTTAAATTTGAAAAGTTTTTTTTTTTCTACAGCATGTTCAGGTTTTAAAAACCAATGGGAAA
>BGPR01000247.1:824264-881445 GCA_013235015.1 Araneus ventricosus
TTTAAAGAATAAATGAAAGAGTAATTTCTTATTAACTTTAATTGTGTTTTTTATTTCTGAATTCTATAGCTCGACGGAAAGCTGCTGCAAAACGAAAAAAATTAAAAGGCATGCGTGGTCAAAGTGAGGAGGAAGAAGAAGATGGAGATGATGAAGGTATCTGGTGGTTGCTTTGAAAACAGTATTCCAAGCTATTTATCAAATTATTTTTTATATGAAAATTATTTGCATGTACTAAGTGTTATCCACTGTGCTGTGTATTATATCCTATAAATTTGTATATTCATTTTCATGTATTTATGTTCATTAAATCTCATTCTGCATGCTTTTTCTTTTTAATATTTTGAAATGTCCATATTACCTGTAAAATTTTGCATGCATACAAAATGCTTGCTGTGGTCATTGAAATTTTGTACATTATATTAAAAAATATTGTGTAATTTTTTTTCTAGTGTTAATCTTTCACTATCATACTATTTAGTGTCTTACTTTTTTCTGTCGTTAAAAAATGTTGATAACATATCTCTTTAAAAAATAATTCCTTAAAAAACTGCTCTAAATTTACTGAAACAAGCAACTATTTTTAAATATTTTTTTTCTTCTAAAAAATATTTTGTAACCAATTTTTTAAAATGAATATTGATTCTATCAGTAAAAAGAGTTATTTTCAATATGTGTGTAAAACTATGAATATTTTAAAATTTTAGTTATGTTAGCTGATATTAAACTTAGGACAATATTCTTTCAAAGTTTATTCAGATTGTATAAATTTGTTTAGTAAACTTCATAATTTTTAAGACATGTGTTTACTAACATATATTTTATATGTTGCTGATTCTCTTTGCAAAGGATTAATTAATGAATGGATTGTATTTCATTATGATATTTTTATGTACCAAATCTCTCTCTGTCGTAATGATCTATGCTTGAACTACTAATGTCATTCTCTTCTCTTTTGCATGTGCTTCACCGCTGCTTTGCCCTTCACGTGCCACTTAACCCCACAGCATCAACTGCAAAGTTAAAACACAAAGGTATAGGATTTAAGAGCGGGCTATCTCTTGGCAATTAAAGAATTATAGATTTTGAAATATTTAGAATTAGTACTCTTGCCTTTCTTCTCTACGAAATCAAACCCAAAAAAATTGGTGGTTCCACTCTCGTAACTTTTTTCTTTTATCTTTAAAGAAAAAGGTCTTTATCTTTCTGTCTTTAAAGGCTTTAAGTTTAGAAAGTGAAACTCAACAAAAGTTTCATTAATAAATAACCTATGGAACTTTGAAAATAATTTTGATATTTTCCATGTATAAAAAAATTCAGCATTAAATTTATGTTTCATCGATATGCAGTTATCAGACACATTTTGCTTTCAAGAGTTCACTGTGCCTTTGTTCATAAAAACTGCAGTTATGAAATCCTCATGTTATGATTTCAAGAATATTTTTTGTTTATTATTAATTTGAAATTTTAGGCATTTCATCTATAGATAAACAGGTTTATTAACCAAATTTTATTTGTATTTGATGTTTTGAAATTCAAAAATGCACTGGCATTAGATGATATTTGAATATATGTGTTAAAAACTTTTTTTTTGTAATTGGTAGATAATTCTAAATTTGTTTATTGCAACTCAGAAAAATTACATTAATTTATTCAGAGCTTCTGCATATGGGTGATTTTTAAATAAAATACCAGATTGATATCCCAGCATTTGAATTTGTTAGCAAAATAAAATTCATAACACCTGTATATTGTGCATGATCAAACATCTAGTTGGTATGGCTTTCACTAAAGAGTAAAAATAAATCACTTATCTCAAATGAAAAATAATGTTTGAGATGTATTTGTTATTCAGAACTGAATTTATCCAAATACCAGAACCTTAATATTGCATTTTGGATTCTGAAAATTGAAATAAAACATTTTAGAAAATAATTTTATTTCACTTTCTTATCTTTTTCTTCTCTCTCTCTAAACTGATATAAATATTATGTCAGGGTTTTTTTTTTTTTCCCCCAAATCTCAAGTCATATTTATAAAAGTTTTTTTTTTTTAAAAAGAAAGAAAAAAAATCATGCAAACAAAGAACAAAAGAAGGATTTCCCTCGGAATTTTTAAAGTTATATATTTCATATATAAGAATAATACATCCCTACAAAATTGCTTTTGATGAAGTATTACATTTTTTAGATTATATTTTCTTAAAATTTCGATTCAATTATTTTCTAAGTCATTTAATTTATTATTTACTTTTTTTTATGTCTGCATGTTTTTCAAGAAAAATAAAGGCATTCTTGTATCCTTACTATTCATAAAGTAAAAAAATTGAAAATTTTGTTTTTTGTTGCAAACTATAATATAGTTTGTAATAAAAAATGTTTGTTTATTTGATTTATGCTTGGAAAATAAACTTTAAAAAAATTTGAAACCTTGGAATAGTCAATTAAAAATGAAAATCGCCCATATAGAACTGCATTTAAAATTGAAAGACATTTATCTAGAATTAAAGTTAATAAGTAAAGGGAAAATGTATCCAATTTATATTTTTTTTTGCTTTAGAGTAAAAAAATTTTTATCCAGAAAATTAAATTGTTTATAAATTAGATTTTTTTTTAATTTCTGCCAATAAAAACTGAATTTTAAAATCTCCATTTACACATATTCAGTTATTTCCTTTAACCTGGGAGATAAGAGAAGGAAAATAAGTTTTCAAATTTCAAGATGTTCCTTGATTTCTTTCCATGATAAAAATATTTTTCATGATTTCATAGAAACGTTTATTCTATTTTACACCACAGGAATAATGATTCATTATTTTAAATTCAATATTTCAGAATGCTGACATTAATCCTAATATCTTTTTATGAAATAATTCTGGAAATTTTTCAGCAGAGAGCACAGCATTTATTATTAGGTTTAAAATTGAATGGGAAACATTTCTGATTGTATCAAATATTAAATGAGGATTTATGTTCTGGTGTATTTATTGTTTTCTCAATTTTTGCATGAAAGAAGTGCATTGCTGTAAAACCTCTTCCACTTTTAAATGTTTTTTCCATAACCTGTATCCCTTATTAAATGTTGTCATTGTTTCCTCACCACTCACCTTTGCATGCACTGTCATAAATCGTTGTCAATGTGGAAAAAAAATGTTTTTTTTTTCAGTTCTTTTTTGAATGTGCCTTATATGTATATTTTTTTAGATCGTGTTTACTGCACACTGAGCATCCAAGTGGTGTTTAAATTTTAAATGTTCATCAATTTTTCAATAATGATTTAGAAAATATTATTTACTATTCAATATTATTTTATACTAATAACTGTTACTCCCTGCACACTTTTGATGTCTTATGTAGAAAAACACATTTGTAGTTTCTCTAGATTAATAGAAATGTGTTATGTATAACACATTTTTAGTTTCACTAGATTGGTCTTTCTTAACTATTAATTTTATAAGCACAATTAAATGCTTTACTTTAGGAAACATGTATTTGTGTAGATGTAGTAAAACGCACATCATTATTTATAGTTGTTATATATGATTTCATTTATTGAAAATATTCTTTAATTTAATGCCTCATTTTTTTCAGTAAATATTAATTTCAATTAAGTAGGATTTGTATGTTAGTACAACTTTTGCTTGAGAGTTGTTAGAAAAGTTTTTGTTTTCCTATCTAAAAATAGATTAGTTGCGAGTTATGTTTATTGAGTTTACATTTATTGTTATGTATTATTAGT
The DNA here is from genome assembly GCA_013235015.1 of Araneus ventricosus. Lineage (NCBI taxonomy): Eukaryota > Metazoa > Arthropoda > Arachnida > Araneae > Araneidae > Araneus > Araneus ventricosus. The sequence continues at coordinate 828,003 of BGPR01000247.1, forward strand.
ATTAAATTGAAATAACTGCAAAATACTTTCAGAAGATGTAAAAATATAGTTTCATAGCACTCCCTTGATCTACTGTTATTTTCAAATTTAATAATTTTTTAAAAAAAAAGAAAAAGAAGCATCTATGATGCATTTTATACTTTATTCCACATCCTTTTAACAACTGCAGAACTTTGGGCCGATACATATTTGGAGCTATCTAATTAGCATTTAATTTTTTTATTTTCTAATAAATTTGTTTCTGTTTAACAAAATTGAATGTTTTGTTTTGTAGCTTAGATTGCTGGAATAATGCTTTATTTCTATATTATATTTCATTAAGCCATTAATAAAGACTAAATTGTTCCAATCATTTTTTTTTTCACTTGTTTTAATCTCCTTGTGATTTTATATTTTAAAAAGAAATGTTAAAATGTTATTGATAATTTTTTTTTTTTTTTAAGTTGGTAAAAGCTTTTGAAAGACAAATTCAATTATATGAAGCTTTTGTGTATTAAAATTAAGCAAACAGTGCAATAACAGCAATTTAAATTAAACAGTATGTACATTAAAAGTATGTTTGATTGAATCTGCTTTTAAGCTGTTTAATGTTTGAGATTCTGAAATGCTGGAAACTTTCCAAGCATTTTAACCTTCACGGTTCCATTTTTTGCATATTTTAATTTAAAATTGAGAATAATCAGCAATATACTTATAATTTAATACTTATTATCAATCAAACTAAATATTATTTTCTATGATTATTTGAAAATTACAACTTTCCACATCTAATAATTTTTATAGATTTAAACTTTATATCAAATTAATTTTATTGTATCAGTACTTTGAATATTTTCATTTTAAACTCTTTTTGTTATCTTGTGGAAACTTGAATATATATACAGCTTTTGCAACTAAAAATCCCATAGCCCTGTTTTATCAATCAGTCAATATACAGGGTGTCCACACTTATTGTGGTAGGGAAGAATTATGTTTTTTGAGTCTATAAATATGTTTCTGAAAAAGTTACAAATTCTAATTTTTTATGCAGTCTCCCAGTCCTATCAGTCATATTTATTAAAATATTTTTCATGCACTAACATTTTAAATAAAAAAAATTTGCACTCTTCTGTGACTAAAACTGACCGAGTTATTGAGCTTTGAATGTCACTGACTTAGACCACTTTACACCATTTCAATAGCCGCCTTGAAGACAATTCACCAATCAATGTGCAGCACTTGCTCAACGAGGCCACTGATTGGTTTAAAATGAATGAAATCCAAAGCTCTATAGCTCGGTCAGTTTTAGTCATAGAAGAGGGGAACTTTTTTTGTTTAAAATATTGTGTGAAGACTATTTTACTAAATTTGGCTGATAGGACCTGGGGACCGTATAAAAAATTAGAATTTGTAACTTTTTCAGAAATTATTTACTGACTCAAAAAACATAAAATATAATTCTTCCCTTCATTTAAAGCGTTTTTTCAATTGGTGCTATATGTCTATCTCTAACGATTTAGAAATTAGCTATTGGACCGCAATAAGTAGTCCTCAATAAAGTTGATATTATACACCCTGTATATTTATCAACTTTTTCAAGTCTGAGATACCAAGTGTTTGATTAGTAAAACTTTTTTTTTTATCATTGCATATACTTTTTTATAAGAAATGTAGAAGAAGATATAGCTTTATTTAAATGTATATGTTAATGTTATTGGTTTCAGATCTATCATATTATGACATTAAAAATGTCTGTTGGATACCTTTCTTCTTTTACATTAATAATCATATATATAGGTCAAAATAGGTCTCAATTGTAGTCTACGAATTTATATTAGAACCTAGGGATTAATTTATCTCGTATAAATACATTTCTTGATATACAGGGATTTCAAGATCTCCTTATTTGAAACCATCTTTAAGAGATAGGGGAAAGTGTAAAAAATTCTGGAGAGCAGAAAAGAGGCTTAGGTATGTATTTTATTTATTTTTTTCTTTTCATTATTAAAAAGTGAGAAAGTTGGACTTTTTCGCTTAGTTTGTTTTCAACAATTTTAAAGTTTATCTAATATTACTGACAAATTAATATGCTATGCTACATAACTTTGTTAATTTTTAGTAGTTACAAATGAGAGTTTTACATCTCTAGGAAACTTGATACAATTCCCATAATTTTGTTTCGCCTCTCCCCCTTTTCCCATCTATTATTGTAAGATCCCTCATCTTTTAGATTATATGTAACATAACTTTGAATTCTTTGGACCTCTACTTCCTCCTCTTTGTTTTTTTTTTTTTTTTTTTACATCCATAATACAATTCCAAAAGATATTTTGAAAACAGATTATTAAGTGGCAATTCAAATTTCATCTTTGTTATTGATGAAACGTGCTAGTTTAAATTGAAAATTGCCTGAATTATGGCAAATACAATTTCAAATAGGAGTTCTAAACAAATTGTTTATTTGAAAGGAAAGCTTGCTTAAAATTTCATAAGTATTAAGTTTTTTCGTCCCATGAAGTACATTTTACAAAATGGATGATTCCTATTAAATTAACCAAATGCAAATGTGAAATCTGGAAGCTAAAATTTTCATGGGTACATAGAGAGGAAACTTTTCCTTTGCATATACAGTAAAAGCTTAACTAACTGGCATGCTCGGGGAACGGCGATTTCCGGATACCTGAAAAGTCCGGATAGTTGAGTGTGACGGGGAAAATGGGGGGGAGTAGATTGTAGCCTTTCTTTTTTTTTTTCAGCCAAATAATTTGTTTTTGTCATTTTGAAATGTGCATTAAATATAATTTTTAAGAATACTTCTGTATCTTCCATTACATTATGAAGATTTCAATTTAACACTGATGATAAAAAAAAAGTATGATCTGTAGCCGAATTTTTACCTTAAATACATAGATTGTAAAAATATAAAAATAGCTGACAAAACTGAAAGATATTTTACTCAGCAAGCATAATAAAACTCTTTTAAGTGATCATAAACAAATCCCAGATTGAATATTAAAACTAATTATCTTTTAAAAAATCGCAAAGGCTATTGCGCAATATGCGAGCCTCCAATTCTCCTGCACGTGATATTACATAATCGGAATCAACATCTGCCGGTATTCGGAGAATAAATAAATAAAGGGAAAAAAAAGACTTACCAATCTGGAAAAACATTCCATGAGCTTTTTTTTTTTAAACCGATTCTGTCCCTTTACCTTTTTTTTTCTTGGTTGTCGATTTCGTTCTTAGGTCTCCCCTTTCGGCGAAAGGTGAAGACCTTTTAATTTTTAGGGGGAGATTCTCACTTTTGCCTTTGACCCCTCCCCCCCATAAAACAAGTCTGTGTATGTCACAGTACTGTATATTGCTTTTCTCCTCCTTCTACATCCCTCCATGTGAAGCGGACGTTGCGTTCCAGAAATAAATTATCCCCGTGAATGGAACGGCGCGGATGTAAAATTTTTAGAAAAACTCCTTTTCTAATTTTTCCGGTTAGTTGAGCTTTCCGGATACTTGAATGCCGGATAATCGATAATTTACTGTATATGTAAGGAGTCCTATTATATTAATGAATATTATATTGTGAAATTTTAGAAGAGTGGCTCAGTTTGGAGATGTCTATTGCTCAGAAGTTAAAAAACGATCATATAATAAAAATGCAGCTTAACCAAGAAAGTAGGATTCTTCAGCCTATTTAAGTATGTCAATGTCAGATATAAAAATTTGTAGGGGGTTGCTTTAAGTGTATTTTTATAGATTATTAATCATATTTAAAGTTTTTTCTGTTATTGTTGTTTTTTCCTCCTCCATGCTGTTCTCATAACTTTGATTCATTATATTTAAAGCATCATGTTAAATCATAAGAAAATCATACTAAGTTAAAATTTGAATGCTGTTTAACTGTATTGTCTTCTGAACTATTCAATATAAGATTTAAAATGGTCCTGTTACAATGATTACAATCACAGAAAAGAGCAGAAATTTGAAAAAGTTGCTAGGGAAAACATTGTTTTGTGCCAAAAAATCATCAATCAAAAAGGGTGCGAATCTTTCCTTTTTGACTACATTTTCTTGGTCTTTAAAATGTTACTTAACAACAGCTGGGAAACAGAAAATTGCAAAAAAGTACTTGATTTATCTATTCATTAATAGAATATTTGCAATAGGCTTAACAAAGTTGTCAGATTTGCACCTCCTTATCCATGAAGCATTGTTACTTAGGATGTATAACTTAGAAATTACTTTTAACATTAATTATATACAAAGAGTTCTATTTTATCATTGCAAGAGCAGTCTTTACAGGCTGGTGATGTTTGTTGATGAACATTATAGGAGGTTTTGTTGTGCTTTGCTTAATTTGAACTTTAAAAAACTCAGTTTCCTATTTTAAAATTATTTCACTTGTTAATTTAGCAATAATGGCTTGAGTTTTTTTTTTGTTTTTTTTTTCCTGTTTATTCAAAACTCTTTCTTGCATATTTAAATGAGTATTAAATAAGGGAAAGGAGGAAGTATGCAGATATTGCAGTCATCCTTTAAAAGTTATTTCAGGAATATCATTTATCAAAGTTCATATTATTACATTAAAGTAATTTACCGTAGATCGGAACTCAGAATGTGAAAATATGGCATTGTTTAAATCGTTTTCTAAATGCAGGGATGAGATTCTTCCGCTTTTTCGCGAATTTCCGCTTTTTTTTATTATTTTGGAGAAATTCCGTTTTTAATCTTTTTTCTCTCTTTCAAAATTCCGTGGGTTTTTTTTTTTTTTTTTTTTTTTTTACTTTCTACTTTCTCGTATACGAAGTATGCAAAGAGAAAGTATTGTAATCGTCAAAAAATTCGAACTCGAGATTTTGACGAATCTCCAGGTTTTAGACCTCTCTGAGTCCGAAAAACACAATTTTGGAATTATGTCTGTGTGTCTGTCTGTGAACACGATAACTCGAAAACTATTAGAGCTACGGGGATGAAATTTGGCATGTGGTGTTTAAACATAATTTGTAGGTTTCTATCAAAGTTTGGACAAAATCCGTCAACGGGAAGTCTGTATGTCTGAAGTCATGCGAACACTATAACTCAAAAACTTGAATAGCTAGATGGTTAAAATTTGGTACGCAGTTTTATCGTCATGAATGTTGGTCCGTATAAAATTTCGGGCCAAATCCGTCAACGGGTTTACTATGCATATTTGATTTCTTCGCCATTGTACGATGTGAAAGAAAGGCACTGCTGTTCCGGTTTCCCGTAATACGTTCTGTCTTGGCTCGCTGCCAAATTCTTCTCGAATAAAAGTGAATAAATTATGGAGTGTTTAACTTTTCATTTTTCTTTCACTCCGAAACATAGAGTTGCATATTTGATTTGCGGTTAGTTTTATTTTGTAATGCATTTTTTTCTGAGTGGATTTTGCATTATTTTTACTCTGACAGAACGAAAGTAATTGTTAAAAGTAAAGTTATAAAGTAGCAAACCAAAATTAGTGTCAATTGATTCACCAGTTCTGTTCTTCATGCTCTTTTAATTTCTTAAGCACTCTGCCAATGTGCATGATATTTTCAACTACAACTATCGTTAGTAAATTTGTAACAATCAGATCGGAGATATTGCTGGCAAGCTAAAAGGCTGCTTAGATGTGTGCAAATCTTTTAGTAACTTACATTAGATAATTGAAATTTGGTATGTGGTCTTCTAATCTGAATTGTAGAATTCCCTGTGTCCAATTCCCGTTTCAATCAGTAGAAAAAAAGGTGTTCAAATAGCATATTTGGTTTTCTTTGTCATACTATGAAACAAAAGAATGTCGCTACCAATTGGCGCGTTTTCTGCTGTTTGGCTTTTTTTTCTCCACCTGTTGTCAGAGTGTATATGAGAAAGTTTAGGGGAGACCACTCCAGCTGTTTGTTTTTTTTCCCCCGGATTTCCGATTTTTTTTTCCCCTGCAAAAATTTGCTTTTTCTTCCGAAAATTCCGCTTTTACACAAAGAAAAGAAACTTTTGTATCTTACGTTTTCGAAAGAAAATTCTGGGAAAATATGCTCAATAGTGCGGCTTAACTCTACTGGCTAGGAAACTAGGTGATTCATCTTCTACTGATGAATCAACATTATATCTGCAAGCTCTACAAGGATGAACATTCCAACATTCAGTGCCATTCAAAGTATTAAGTACCACCTTTTTGCAGAAAGCAAAACCTCTGTGACATATTTTGCAAAAAAAAAAAAAAGATTTTTTTTGCATGAACATTTTGAAAAAAAAATTAGTTGAAAACTTAAGGTCATCTTGTATGGCGTACCAAGATGAAGAAATTAAAAAAAAAATAATAAATAAACTACATAAAAAAAAATGAAAACTCCTGTCAAAAGAGGCAGCTAAAAAGCTGTGTGCAAATGCAGCAAAAAAGCAGAGAATAAGACATAAAAAAAACTTCTCAAAATAAAAAATAAAACCGATGATTTACCTAGGCATTCTAGAGATAATGCAGTCCCAACAACTATGCCAGTAATTAAACAAAGAGATACTAATGAAGACTGTGCAAAAACTTTAGCCTCTACTGAAAATAAACTTGCAGAGGATGCAAACACATCCATTAGTGAAGAAAAATCTGTCAAAGATAGGAGCCCTCCAAATCTGTTACCAACAAAAGCCACACAAATAAAAAAACGAAAGAAAACCACTTATTTAACAATTAAGGAAATGTTTCAAAGGGTTTCAATTAACAGTAATGCTAAATGAATCTGTCATTGTAACTGTACAACTTCTCAACCCCTCTCACTTTATAAAGTGCAAAATCATTGTGCTGTTACTTTTGCAGAAAAGTATAAAAATAAAGGAAATAAAACAGAATTCAGTATATGATACATTATTATAATTTATAAAGAGCTAATACACTTTACACAATTGCATGAAGCAAAAGAAATTATTTGTCCTTATTTTTATTTATTTTTTGAGCTAACTTTTATCAAAAGGCTATTAAATATAATTCTTCTCAGACTTCTGTTGGGTGAATGTTGCATCTCAGTGATGTACATGTGGTAAATATGTTTTAATGTCTAATTTTGTATTTGAAGATGCCCCTGATGATGTGTTAAACTTGTTTGTTAACTTTTAATGTGAATAATTTAATATTATTTTTCTTATTTATATGTACTGAATTATAAATAATTATGTTATTAATTATTATAGTGTAATATTTTCATCATGTTGCATGTTTTGATGTTTTACTTCTTTCGCGTATAAATTATGGTGCAGATTTTTTGCTCGCGTATGATTTCAGTCTTTTTGCTTTTTTGCCAATCTCATCCCTGTAAATGAAATATACTGATGCACAAAATCTGAGGATGGTGAACAAATAACTATGGTTTAAAAATCACAGATACATTTTCATATCAAATGGATAAAGGCAGAAAGTTAGGCATGTTAATTTCAAGATTTATTGCAGAAAGAAACAGACTGTTGTTTCTAGTCTTTTGCAGTTATTTATGGATCAAATTCATTAAATGGTCTTCAAATATTGGAAAGAACTCCTAAAATGTATTTTTATTACTTTTTTGTATCTTAAAGAAATATTCATAATTTATAAAGGTCTTTAAATGTTTGTTTTTGGCTAATGATGATATGTTTCATTCTGATAGGTATTCCATTCGTAATGCATCCAAATCACAAACATTTTATTGGGTTGTTATTGTCCTTGTATTTTTAAATACTGTGTGTGTAGCTGTAGAACATTACGACCAACCTCAATGGCTGAATGATTTTTTATGTGAGTATTCAGTGTTAGTCTGAGTATCTACTGATTTCTATTCATTAATTTTTTTCTTTATATAATATAAAATGTGTTGTATCTGACCCTGAATCAATTGGCATTATCAACGCATTAACATTTTCAGGAGTCAAAATATTGACTTAGAATTTGGTATTTGTGAGAAGAGAAAGATCTTTGTTCAGTTTTGCTTTATAATTTCTCTCCAAGTTCATGGTAACTAGTTGTAATACACGAATTGTCTGTACAAATGAAAGCTGTTATTCATAACTGTAGAATTCTCCAGTAATATGATGAGATTCTAATTATTCAAAAATAGTTTCCTATTAATCAATTGTTGTTAGAATTAGAACACAAGAATTCTATTATCAATCAGCCTGTAATCATACCTTTGTTTCAACTTTTATTAAATAAAATTTCAATAATATTTATGAATTTTGGAGCTTAACTTTAAAATTATTTTAATTCAAATAATTGAAAGAATTTAGAATTACACAAAATTCTTTTAATTTATTTGTATTTGGAATTGATTTTTTTTTATTCTGTTAAAAAAATAATGATTCCCTTATAAAGAAATTTTTCCATAATTAGTCATTCTTTTCTTATTTGTGAACAAGAAGTTTTTTATATCATTTTGAAACAGAAAACAAAGAAACTTGTTCATGCTTTAAACCTAGCAAATGTTTTTTCATCAATTGTTTTATTTTATTTGTGTAAGCATGCATGTGTGAATGTTATTTAAGATATATATACTTAGCAATTATAGTACTTTTGGTAAATCTTTATGTTTATTAACTGTCATATGAGTCATTTCTCAAGTTACTTAATCATTTTTTTTAAATTTTATTTTAGACTATGCAGAATATGTATTTTTGGGACTTTTCATTTCTGAAATGCTTTTGAAGGTTTATGCCCTAGGACCTCGCATTTATTTTGAATCTGCCTTCAATCGTTTTGACTGTGTTGTAAGTTATACAATTTTACTATCTTTTTGTAAAATAAAGAATTTAAATTTAGTATTTTAAATTCCACTAATATGTCACTCTTAAGTTGCATTAATTTACTATTTTAATGTATCAAATTATAAAATATGAATATGTGTATGATCATAATAGAAAATAATGTATAGCTATTCATAGAATTCTGCATAGATGTATTTATAAATTATTTCATTTTCAAGCAGTTTTGGAAGTTGAGAAAATTGAAGGAAGGATTTAATTATAGATTATTTTTTATCTTGTGTGCCTATTTTAATTAATCTTCTTAAGCATATAAATACTTACAGAACTAATAAAAAATTAAAAAGTCTTAGTCTAACTTTATTTTATTATTGAGATAAAATCTAAGTAAAACATGCAACTGGAATACGCACATTTTTTTTTTTTTTTTTTTTTTTACAATTTTACATATCAATGTGCAAGTTGTTGCAGACAGTTGGATCAGTTACTGACTCCTGTTATTGGATCTAGTAATGTACATGCCTTATTTCTGTAACTGTATGCTTCTCGAAATATAATATTGAACATTTCATTAACAATGTATATGTTTTTATATATATATATATATATATATACATGATCAGTCAGTATACATCATACCAGTAGCTGCTCGTGAATTGTAAGCTTGAGTCTCAGCTGCATATTTACTTTCTTGATACAGTTAAAATTGTTGCATTGTGATCTTGTATCATCTACAGTTTGACGAAGCATAAGCTAGTTCAGACTTAAGTCACTGTTCTTCAAAAATAAAACATTTTTTGGGGGGTTTTAATTTCTATTATGTCATATTTAGAATATGAAATATCCAAAACAGCATTTTTAACTAATGGGATTTTTTTCCCCCAGGTTATCTGTGGTAGTATATTTGAAGTTGTGTGGTCCAGTTTGAAAGAGGGATCATTTGGTCTCTCTGTTCTTCGGGCATTGAGATTGCTCAGGATTTTTAAAGTTACAAAGTATGGATTATTGTATTATGATTTACAAGTTTTCTATAAACTATGAAATTTAATTGATATGGAAAATGCTTCTTTAATTTTAATAACAAAATTATATATTGTGTAATAATATTCATTTTTTGAAGTATATTAGTTTTAATAGTTGTAATTAGAAAAATTATTTAAACATATGGCATTAAAAAAAAAGAGTTTATAACTTCCCTTTTAAACATTAAAAAGTTTCAAAGGCTATTTGGACAATAGAACTTAATACCTGGTGGCTGGTACAGTTTTGAAAAGTCTTAAAATAAATTTGTTTTTATGAGTCTTTTCTTTTGGGTGAAGGAAGGAGCATTTTCTAAATCTTTTCTTGAACACTTGTTTGTATTACAGCATTCCAATTTTGCTGTTGTAATTAATAAAACATATTACAACATTAATGGTAATATAAATTTATAACTACATTTCATGAATTATAGAGATTTAATTTGAGAATTAAATTGAGCTCTTCAAATTTAGTCATTACATGCAGTATAACTAAGGATGAAAATGTATTTCATTGCGTCAAGAGCAAATACTGCATATCACAATTTCTTAATTCTTTGTAAATAATTTTTATAGCTTTGGATTTTTATATTTGAAATCAATCAAAGGCATCATTATATAATCACAACATAAAGGAAATACATTGCTTTCAGGATGTTTTCCGCCCCTATGGGTCAAAATAATTTTTGAAGATTCATAAAGTAATTATTAGCTTACTGTTTTTCCTCTCACTGTATGCTTTCCTACCCCCATTTCTACCTTAAACAGCAATTAATAACACTCAATTTCTTCATTTAAGTTATGCTGTTTGACTGTAAAAGATATTTCATCTCCTATTTACATAGATTAAAAGAAATTTTGAAAACTCAATGAAGAATTCATTAAAAAGCTTATATTTAGATACATTATGATTGTCCTTAATATAAATTATTCTGTAATTAATGCAAGTGAAATTTTACATAAAAATTTATTTATTTAAATATTGAGGGCAAAAGATGCACTGAAATAGCAGGAATGATGATGCAGTCCAAAACGCACTGTCATTGGCCGAGTAGATTTTGACGTCACATGCGCCTTCCTTCACATACTTCTCTTTTGCTACTTTTATACCATGTTTTGATTCCAGGCGTTTGTACTAGCTAACATTTTAGAAGAGAATTTTTTGGCTTTTCTACTATTCAACATTTAATTTCATAATGGATATTGGTTTTGTACACAGTAAATCGGATAATTTGCCAAGGATTGATTCTACAATGATGGCAAAGAAACGGGACACAAAACACCGGCTTGTAAATTATCTCATAAGAAAAGCTGTTCGTACCTTCCCTGGAATGCATTCAGTAATCGGAACAAAGTCCTATATTATACCACAATAGACTTCGCCTTAGGAAAAATGGGTAGATTTTCAAAGCTACCTGTTAGGCAGCTATAAATTGAAGAGGGACTTTCACACATTCCAAAGAAAATTTCTGTCGCACCAGAAAGAATGAAAAGCTGATAAACTGATTTTGTATGATCTGTGAAATTTCGTATACCTTCCAAAAAAAACCCCCCAACAAAACAACAACAAAAAAAAAGAATCAGGAATATACTTATTTCAGAAGTTCTGCTCAAAATAAATTCAGGTAAAGCATTTTTTTTTAAATACATGTGTGCCTTTGAAAAATTAATTTTATTTTATATAGTTTTATATTACTCTGCTATGAAGAATATAAATTATTTCCTTTGTACAAGTATTAATTCTAAGAAATTAGTTAATAGTAATTAATATAAAAAATCCAGTAAAAATGACTTATATAAAGATACTTATATAAATTTATAATTATATTCAAAACTCGACCGAATGCGACTAATCTAAGAATTTAAGGGCTACCGTGAACAAATCAACAAACCCTAGATGTGCGGTGAGATAAATATATCTTTTTTTCAATTGTAATAATTGATAAGTAAATTAAATTTTTGAAGACTGATTTTGATTTGAATATATTCGTTGAATCTAAATGATTTATTTTGCATCAAAAATTCTGTGGATTATTTTCTTGCACTACAAATAAAAACGATTTTCATCATCAAAAAAATCATGAAGTTGAACTTATATTTAAGATATTCTAATTAATTTTGAATGGTACTGTAGTTTTAAAAAATATATAAGAAACATTTGAATATCCATGGAAATAATATAAGCACTAATATTACAAGGGCAAGTTTTTTTTTTCTTTCTTAATCTTAAAGAAGTTGGGACAGACTCTGTGCCACCTCCCTCAAAGGGTTAAAGTATAAATTCCATGTAATCAAATAGAAGGAAAAAACTAATTAAATTTAACTATTTGCTTTAAAATTGATAATTAAAATCTCACCTTATACTTATATTCAAAACAAAATGGTTATCAAGTCAAAGCTGTTTTTTATTGTGCTTCGTGTTATACAATTTTAATAAATATAATGTAGATAAATTACTCATCGGGTGTTGTTACAGTTGTATTAACACATTTAGGAACAGTACAATACTTGTATCTTTCCGACATTTTATCTCATGCGGTAGTCGGAAAATATAGAAAAAAAGGCAAAATCTCTATAGCGAGCGAACAGGAGCTCTTCCCTGTTTGGGCACATATGACGTCATACCCACTTTGCACCAAAATGGATCGTTTTTCCCGCATCATCTGAGAGACAAACTTTGATTGCAAATATGAAAAAAGCAAAACTGCCTAAAAAATTTTTTTTAATGTTACTGTTCATTTTGAAACATTTTCAATCGATTAGAAAAATAAAAAATAAATTCTGAAATTCCCCATTACAGTGATGAATAACAGAAATGTGATAGAGAACTTTGTTAAAAATAGCCCATTGGTAATATTTTATAGTTTGAATTTTTAGTGCATCATAGTACTACTTATGCACATTTTAAAATGTTTACATCTAACAAAGTTTTCTCTTTCAGATAGTAAATTAAGATAGTATTTGAAATGTGTGAATAACTTATTTAATAGACTAATGGTTTGTGTTAATTTGCAGGTATTGGTCGTCCCTTCGTAACTTAGTTATATCATTGCTCAACAGTATGAGATCTATCATCAGTTTGTTGTTTCTGCTCTTCCTTTTTATACTAATATTTGCACTTCTTGGAATGCAATTATTTGGGGGAGCGTAAGTTAATTTTAACATTTTGTGTACTAGTAGTTCTGTGTTACTCAGATTACAAAAAAATATAAGATCTGTTCTTCTTGGCAGTCTTAGGTTTAGCCATTTTTTAATGCGAATTATTTACAAAAGTCTCTGCTTTTATCAGTATTCATAAAATTACAATTAAATGTCTGCTTTTATCAGTATCATCAAAATTGCAATTAAATATCTCAGCAGTATCAAACTGACACAAATGTTTCAAAGGTGTCTAACTCACCATTGACTTGCCAAACATAGAAATCATTAAAACGACCACCATTTTGAAACACAATAAAAAATATAAATTCTTACACATATGACATTTTTATTGATTTCAGATATCATTCATGCCAAATTCAAAGAAAATCCAACAATGTATTTGGTCATGACTGTGTAGCAAACGAATTTACAGACAAACAGATGAGTTTAAAAAGTGTCTTGCTTCACTTGCTCAATAAATTCATACAATATAGCAAAACATATAATTGGTATAAAAAATTAGGGTATAATCAATATGTTGCAATGCTGCAAAGTTACTTATATATAAAACTAGCAGTAAGCGCACTGTGGAATCAGGACTTAAACAAAATGAAAAAGAAATGCCCACAATGACTACGAAAAAGCTTTGTTAACAAAATCAAAACAAAAGATACACCTTATTGCTTTTCCGTTTATTTTTCTTTGCGATAATGGCATTTGAACGGTAGGAAAACAGTACAGAGTATGTTAATCCAATACAATATTAAAATATTTCAACTTGAAAATCATTATGATAAAAAAGCCCGGACGGACACACACAGACATTTCTTCTTATAAGTTTAGATTTATCATTGTCATTATTTTGTTCTGATATTACTTCGTTTTTTATAACGAAATGAACTTTATTTTAAAAAAAAAAATACTTTCACATCCTTATTATAATCATGCTTTGAGGTTCAGTATGCATAATATTTATGTTTAATCAAAAAAAAATATATATATATAGCTGTAAAATTTGCTTTATTTCAGCAATGGCATTTCATAATTTCACGATTTCAAGTTGGTACGTTTTGGTATTGCTTGTTTTACGACTGCGTCCAGCAAAATGATTTCTAATTATTCTGTGTGAAACGTAAACAGAAAATAAATCACCGCTGTTTTTTTCTCTCGCCAGATGGCGTAGCCAGGGAAAAATCGTGACCTTCAGTATAAGCAGGTTTATCTCGTAGGTCACGGCAAAACTGTGTGGTTCTTCACTCTCGGCATTCAAGAAAGATTCTCTGATCCCATCAAGAAATAAATTAATTTAAAATCGGAGAAGTGAAATATTTTAACCATTCTTGTTTTGAATCAGAGAAAAATAACAACCTAAAAAAATTTGACAATGATTCGTTATTAGTACGTTGGATGCAAGAGTTTTAAGAATTCCGAATAATAAATTTTTTGAAAAGTGACTATTTTTTAAAAAATTCAGTAAATTACATTAGACATTTGAAACAAACTTCATTAGAACGGAAATCGTTTTCTCTTTCTGATGGTGTATCTATTTTTTTTCGTATAATGATCCGAAGCCATGGTATCAAGAAATTAGTGCGAAAAATCATCTAAAACAATACAAAACATTAAATAATAACTTTTCTAGATAAAATTTTAAAATTCCAACTTTGAGGTGCATTGAGTCACCATTATGACTACCTGTGTGAAAAATTTCATAGCTGCAAGTGCGATAGATTCACCTGGACATCGCACACAAACACTTCCTTTTATAAGTATAGATTTGTTGATCTAAGTAAATTATGAGCTAGAATACAAATAAACTAAATTTCAGATCTCTTCCTTTATTGCTTTTGCAAAATGCTTCAGATTTCCCCTCAAGTTAATAGACTAATTTTAACTTAACTCCTGACAAATTTTATTAATTTTACATCAAATGAAACATTCAAATTTGATTTTTTTTTAATGCGTAGAATATACTATTAAAATGGCATGAAAAAAAATTTGATAGAAATTTAGGTTTGGAGATGATAATAATAATTTCAAGGCAACTGTTTTAACTAAAATTAAAAGTCTTCTTTTTATATCACCTTCTGAATAGATTCCTAGTACATGGCTTTTTTTAAAAATGGTATCATTTTCTTTTTCTAGAAGGATATAAATTGGCTTAGAATGAATATTTTAATTCCAAAAGGTTTTGCTTCCTTGCAAAATGACTGCTGTGATATAAAAGGTTGTGTATTGTATGGTGTGTAATGAAGTAACCCAGATATCTTAGATCATCCAATTGAAGAAATTCAATTTGTGAACTTTAAATTAATTATTTGTTAGATTTTTTTCCAGATTTAGACCAGCTTTTCTTTATTTCTTGAGATTATCAAAGTGATATGGCATTCTTTTCATTTCCAGTTTCAATTTTTCTGAAGGCACACCTCCAGCAAATTTCAATACATTTCCTATTGCCTTGCTTACAGTATTTCAGGTATTAATTGCATTTATTTTAAGAAAATGCTTATTTATATCTTTCCTCAGTGTTTATAACTATAGTACTTTAATCAGTGTTATAAAGTTGTGAAAAATGTCATTGATTGCATTTTTTCTTTGCTGAGAAATTTATTAGAATTAGAGTGAAATTTGTAAGAATAATATTTCTTCTGTAAAATTTCATATTTTCATTAAATGGCTTTATAAATAAATTACGGCATTTTTCATCATCTTTATTTGATGAAAATTATTTTTAAAAAATGTATCTTTAAATAATCCTTTGGTCCTATTCCTTTTTCAAAAAGTATATGGATGATATTATGTGGAATAATATTGTGATTCTTATATATATGTATAAAACGCTAAGGCGGAAAAGGACGTGGCAGAAAAAGGGGGTTAATTTCTCTTTTGTCGATGGCAACGCCTGTTAGTAAACAAAACCAGGAGCCTTTGCCCTGTTAGGCAAAACTTCATAGGTATAGCCTGTTACTATATTCGTTGTGGTGTAAAATAACTTTTTCTCGCAAAAAATGAGTAGTTTAAGAAGTTTTGAGTAGTTAAGATGTTTTTCTGAAAGAAAAAAATTGAATCAAAAACTTACAAATAAATTTTATCAAACCTTCCCCTCAATCTAAAATTCAGCATTATTTAAAATTCCAAACTACGATATAAATGACAGTTGAAATAAGAAAAACCCCTGTTTCACTTTTTAGCTGTGCATTCCGATAGTACAGTTGTCAAGGCATTGCGCTTCCAATTCAATGTTCCATGTTCGGTTCCTGGGTGACAAACTTTTTCTCCGAGTGTTTTCACTCAACATTATTACCGTTTCTGTGTCCCATAATTATCTCCTGATTTTATTATCACCTTAATTAATTTATTTTTAATCCCTGAAAATTAACAAATTCCAAAAAACTTTTACACATTTTTCTTACATATTCGTAAGCACTTTCTTTCCTCCATCCTCTTTGCCGCATGATTAATATTTTGGATAATTTAAGTTTCAGATAATATTTTCCTAAAATTTATGGGAAAATAATTTTTTTACTAGATTTTATTCCTTTTTCCAAACATGGTATATTATCTGATAAATTTGAAAGACCTCCTAATGTAAATTCCATCTCTCTAATTTACAAATGTTCTAAATTAAGAAAAGAATAAACACTGTTTTTAAAAAGTTTCATTTGTGTAGTAAAAAGTATTTTTTTTATTTTAATTATTTTCTACATTTTAGTTTTTAATTTAGAATTCATTATTATAAATATAAATATTTTTAACAATTTCTTCTTAAATTCAGAAGCATATGGCGCCACTGGCATAAAATAAGTTAATCGGTTAACTGATAATAAAATTCTGAAAGAATTAAAATAGTGTAGTGTTATCAAGAAAACACGAATGTACAAGTTAACAGAATGGAAAATACCTGTAAATAACATTTTATCTGTTACTACTGTACCTGTAATTAACATTTCATTTGCCTGTGTTATACATAACAAATAATGTTTTATTCAAACACACAATTCCTGCAAATAACTTTCGATCGTACAGTGCCTACAAATAATGTTTTATTCGACCGCATTGTACCTGCAAATAAAGTGGACTAAGGTTCAGGGCCAAAAAATTTTATTCCTTCTTGATAAAGGTGAAAGCATTAAAAGGAAATCAGCTTAAGATTTTTATTTAGTCATAATATTGTCTTTTTTTATGTTCATAGTGCTAAGATCTCACACCCCAATCTCTTTATTAATAATATTAAATCTGTTTTTAGCATTTATTTTTAGAATAATTATATTTGTTTTAATTTTGCAACTCTTGTGTATTTGTTCATTTATGCACTTTCATAATTCTCTTTGAAAGTTTTATTTGAAGAAAAATATCTTTTTTGAGGCTAAAAAATTTTATTCTCTGCTGATTTAAGTTAAAGCATCAGAAACAAAATAAAGCTGATTCATATATATATATATTCCTTTAGTCACTCTTTGAGAGGTGCTTAACTCTTACTTTTTTATTACAAAAATATTCTCAATATTTCTTTTGAGTATTGGAATAAATTATGTAATTTTTACATATTTAATGATTTTATTTACAATGGGGAAAGTATTTTTCTCCAATCTCATGGCATTCCACAAGGATCTTCTGTTACAGCTAACCTTTTCCTTCATTATTTTGAAAAGAATTATTTACTTTTTCATCCTCAGGCTTTCAGATATGTAGATGATCGCATTGTTTTTAATCATGGAACTTTTAATAATACGTGACTTGCTTCTTAAACAGACAGTAAATCAGTTTGAAGTGGATTTTTTAGATCTGGATATTAAATATGTTCTTAATAACTTTTGTATCGATATATATGACAAAAGAAAGGATTTTAATTTTAGTGTCAACCAACTTTCCTATTGTTCTTCTAATATTTCTTTTCAGATTTATAGAAACACAATTCTCCCTCAATTTTCTCGTTTTAAATATGTTTGTTCAAATGAAAATTCAAAATCGAGAAAATCAAAGCTTTTGTGTGATCAACTTTTAAAAAATTATATTCCTGAAAACTTTGTGCGACGATATCTCAAGCAGTGAATTAGGGGCTATCAGCAAGGCCTTTTTCTCCTTTTGTTCCTCTGTTTGCCAACAACAATAACTGGTTTGGCGACATTTCCTCGTGTGACTTACAGTCTTTTGTGCTTATTCCTGGCGTTGATAAGCCTTTTCTTTTTTTACTCTTTTATTGTTTTGTAAATATTACTGTATTTATTTTTAATATAGGTCTTATGTATTCGTATTTTTTGCTTTCGATTTTTTAAATCATCTTCATTGTGTTTGTCTTTTATTCCAGCATTTTTCCATTTTTAATTGTCTTGTGCTTTTTGAGGGGATAGCAAGAAAATTTTTATGGTTTTCGTATGTCATTAGCAGAAAAAAGCATTTATTAATATCATAGGCCTGGCTTCTCTTCCTGACGAGCGGCTCACTGATATTTTCCAATTTATTAACATTCATTAAATTTTTGTCTTCTTTTTTTTGTCCTTTGTTTCTTGTGAAGTTTTTGAATTTTAGTCTTTTGTTTCTTGTTTGTTTTGATATATATGTATAGATAAAGATTTTACAATAATTTTACTAGGACACACAGTGTCTTCAGTGTAGTGAGCGAATCGAACAGGGTTTGCATAGCAATCCTCCGAGGGGTTAGCGAGCAGGGCGCAGAGTCCCCCTAGTTTTGATTTGTTTTAAAAGGAGGCACATTTTTTCAATCTTTTTTCAAAGTAATTAATCATTTTCATCTATTAAATAGTCTAGATGCAGCTGTTTGTTAAATACTTGATGTGCATTGCTTAGAAATTGATTTATTATTATAATATAAATTATGGGCACTCAAAATACTTTAAATATCCTTGTATAGCACTCTTCTTTCAAGCTATTTATTAACTTTTTATTGACAAGTAATACCTTATTATTAGATACTAACGGGAGAGGATTGGAATGATGTTATGTACAAAGGAATTCAATCACAAGGTGGAATTGAAGAAGGAGGCATGGTGTATAGCTTGTATTTTATAGTATTAGTGTTGTTTGGGAACTGTATCCTTTCATTTTTGTTTTAAATTCTACTGATTACAATGATAGGTTTTTAAAAATTGTGTTGAAATATATAGAATAACTCATTAAATCTCTTTTTAAATTTTTATTAGTTAAAAATGTAGATAAATTCTTTTGTAAAATATTTCCAATTGCGGAAACAACAATTTAATCAGGAGAATTCTTTAAATTGTTTTTGCATTTTATATATTTCTCAGTTTGTTCTTGCTTAACTAATGTAGCATTATAAGAAATTTCATGAGATTTAATTATTTAAATGCTTTGTGTTTTGAAAACTTTGAACTTGTGACAAATCGTCTTGTGGGTGTACGTGAATGCCAGTTCAATAAGCAGGATTTTAAAAAAAAATAAAGCTCTTTGCTTTATAAATATTCTGAGAAAAGAAATGTAGCACAAGTATTTAAACGACACTTGTAAAAATTTACAGCAAAGATTACCAATAAATCTCAACACAGCGCTTAAAGGTTTCTTATGAGCTCACCAGCTTGCTTGCTGATCAAAATCCAACTCTCTAACTTGGCTTGAGAGCTTGCTTTTATACTTTTTCAGCAGGAAGTGATGTCATTATGTAGGAAGTTACGCAATCTCCAGAAAGCTCATGAAGACAGTAGAAAAAGGTTGACAGTTCAAGGTCTTTCTAGAAAATTTATTTCGTCGCCAAGATTAGCATCTCAGGGAAACAACTTTATAGCTTTGTAACAATATTTCTTAAACTTCTTCAAATTTTTGAATTCATAAAAAGTTATTTATTTAAGTTTGTTTCATGTTAAGCTTTGTTTTAGTAATTAATAATAGCTTAATATGGGATATTTTATGTGCACTAAATTGTTTAAATATAGTTAGATTTGAGCTTCAATTATATTTTTTCTCGTTTATACTCATGATGTCGCCAGATCATTTTGTCGCTATTTGCAAAGTTTTGAAACTTTCTGAATTATCGAATGTCATTTATTTCAAAGTTATATAGCTCCTAAAACAGGGCATAAATCAGTTAAAAAATGTTTCGTGTTTCTTCTTTTACTTTCTGTGTATATATTTTAAAAAATTAGATATGCATGATGGCTGATTTTGTATAGGCTTTTAAAACTCAAATATAGATTGTTTATATGTATGTTTATATAATATGTTACTTTTTTTCTGTTTTCTTTCCTTCATTCTAATAAAGACACTCTTCTGAATGTATTCTTGGCTATCGCCGTTGACAATTTAGCCAATGCTCAAGAACTTACAGCTGCTGAGGCAGAAGAAGCTGAAGATGTAAAAGACATATTTCTTATAATACACTGAAAAAAAATCACTTTCCTATAATCCCCCCAAAAAAACTCGCTAAAAAACAAACACACACACACACACAAGATAGAAATGTCAATATATAGTACTATTAAATTGAGGCAGCCAAATTTTAAAAAATATGCTTGTTATTTTGGTTATTTTCATATTCTTTACAATCTATCCAGAAACATTAATTTAGGTTGATAATGTAATTATATCATTACTTATAAAGGAACTTCTTTTTCTTGTTAATAAAATTTAATACAGATTTTCAATTTCAAGGATAAATTAGATTCGAGTAAAATCTTTAATGTGTCATAATAATTCTGCAAATTTTGTATTTTTATCAGCAAAAGCTGATATAGCATTAAAATTTAAATTGTGATACAGCTATTAATTTCAAAATTTTATTTTGAATTATTTACTTATTTATTATCTGAGATAAAACTTGATAATGAAGCTTTTCAAAATGTAAAACAGCTTAAAGGTAAACAATTGCTGTCGTTTTTATTTTAACATTTTTTTTTTTTACCATATAATATGTCATGACACATTTCATCTAGTACATATAACATTTTTAACACAAATTTTGACCTCATTTATTAGCATGAAATCTTGTACTGCAGCTAAACACTGGACTGTGTTATTTTTCACAGAGAGCCAAAGAATTGGATAAAGAATTGAAGGAACTGCAAATGGCTAGTGATCCCCCTCAAGTAAACATTTGCCCACCTTCTCCGATGAATAATGCAGACAAAGGAAAGAATTTCAGTTTGTAAGTTGTCACTTTTTATTCAGTGTTTATCACTTTTCTTTCTATATTACATTTTTTTTGTGAGCTCATCAAGAATGTGTATTGTGTTTTTATTCATCTATAGAGAAAAGGGTAGCAATGAAAAGGTTAATATGAATGACGACGAAGAGAAAGTTAATCCTAATGATGGTGAGAATAAGTTCTGTTTTCATGTATAACGTTTAATGTGTATTTATAAATGTTTTTCTAACTTTACTTGATTTTACCAGAAAAACCATAATTGACTTTTTTCTTGATGTTTTTATTTGTATTCCTTTAAAAGAATAGTAAATTTAAAAAGTGTTTAATTAAAAACATGGACCATATTTCTTACTTTAGTTATTTCAGCATTGTTTCTTTAGGGCATTTGTGGTACAGAATTCAAACATTTATTAAAATATTAAATAATTTGTTATAATGCGTAAAAAGTAAAATGAAAATTTATTTAAATATTCAGATTTTTTATATTCCAATATAAAAAAATAACCCATAAAGCCCTTGGCTATCTGGTACACAATATAAGCCATTAACAGAAATACTATTCAACAATTCTAATTTTTAGAAAAAAATATTTAAAAGCTCCTATATATGAATTTATTATATTTCCATTATATAAATTTCCTTTTACAGTACAAAAAAAAATTACTAAGAAAATGATAAGAATAAGTACCTTTTTCTGGGCAGAAAAGAAACGGTTCTTGTTCTTTACACAGCTTGAGCAGAAAAGAAGAAAGGACTCTTGTTTTTTTTAGCGCCTAATTTCCGCGCAAGCACTAGTTAAGTGGTCTATTCTATCAAGAGAAGAAACAACAGGGAGTTTTCACTTAATAATTTTGTCACCTGACAAACTGACGGCAAACTAGTTATGCAAGGAGGGTTGTGGATTCTGCATTGTTACTGTGCAGCAATTTCACTGCAGTATTGATGCATCAAATTTGCCATGACAAGATAATATCAAGTAAAAATCAAACTTGTGCTGCAAATATGCGTGCTATCTTGGATTGGCTTGATTTCATAAAGCCTATAATGCCTATTTTTTTAATGGATAGGATTAAAAATATTTTTCAGACATTTGAATCTCTTTTGTGAAGCAGATAAATTTAATTGAATAAACTGAATGTTGAAAAAAATCAATAGTTACAATTTTTTAAAACTCGGTTACATGAATGATGATTTGTGAAATTTGCACTGTCATGTTTTGGTGCACTTACAATTGAGCTAATCATTCAAGATGATAGAGCTGAATTCTAAATTTAAAGCTATTATGCTTAATTATTTGAGTTCCAGATAGTGTAATTGAAGTCTTGTTCTGTGTTTTAAAACGACCAACTTCTAGACCAGTAGAATCATATTGAATGCACTCCAGGACTTTGATAAAGCATATCATTTCTGTTTACCCCAATCGGAACTGAATATTTAAGTGAATTTTTTTTTTTTTTAGTATACTGAGTATTATTGGAAAGAATATCTTATAAATAAAATTTTAAGTTTGTAATGGCAAATTAAAAAGTTATATGTCCATTATACCGGACATTTCATCACAATGGCTGGCTGTCAATATTATATTACAAAAGGTATGTCATATGCCATATTACAAAAGGTTAAAAAGTTGTCATTTTGGCAAATATTTTATATTTAATACAAATTTATTTTTCTAGTAGATTGACAAAAGAAAATAAGTTTTAAACAGATTAAAAAACAAATTCAGCTTGCAACACAGAAGAATAACACGAGATGTAGTAGAGCAACTCAAAGCATGCACTGAGTTGTGTTGTCAAATATGACAGACATACATTTACAAGCATTTAAATGGTAAAAAGGGATTAAATGCAAATTAAAACTCAAAAGAACTTAAATTTACTAAGAGCATCCATGTTTTAGAAAAACTAAATAATTGAATTAATGCCATTCGTGAAATGAGAAGTTCTTGCAAAGATTATAATAATATGGAAGTCGAGAATCAACTGAAAAAATAGCATATAGTTTTATCAATTATTAAATAAATAGAAGAAGTTCAACTTTCATGTCTGGTATACCAGCTGCCTGTTTCAAAGGGATTGATATTTATGTTGTAGTAAGGAACTGAAATAATTTGTTGTTATAAGTCTTGTAGTTTCAGTTAATGAATATCAATTATTTTCACGAAAGAGGGGAAACACACCATAATACTATTAAGTTTGAGAAGAGCAATCATAGGGCTTGGCACTTTTTGACATGAAATTAAAAAGTGACTTAGCACTATCTGGTGCTTGTTCGGCAGATTTTCTTTTTTAAAAACCTATGGCAGTCAGGCAACTAAGAAGTTAAATTAGTTAAACCTTTGAAAACTCAAAATTCAGTAGAATTTGATAAACTCCTGCAACAGTATATCATGCTGCAAATCTACAAAATGATCTGCAGATTCATTAAAATGAACTAATTAAAACTGAATTAGTGAAATAAAATATGATAATGATTATTTTGAAGATTACCTAGTAAACTGTTCAAATTGTATGATGCTAACCAACAGAATGGCATTTTGCCGCATTAATGCTAGATAAAATCATATTATAAGCTCAATTTAATGTACAGATATATATTTCGGCATAAAGAATTCTATATTACTCTTTGGCTGTTGTGAAGTTTCATATTGCAAGTGAATTTCTTTTTCATGTATCAAAAATATGTTAACTTTTGAAATTGAAAATAGGTAATTAAATAACATATTTCAGCTTTGCTTTCAATATCTGTTTGTTTGGGTTTTTTTTTTTGGGGGGGGGGGCATTTTATGAAAATATGCTTTCTGATAGCTATATTAAATATATTCTTTTATTTTGTTTATAGATGAAGAAAGAGAAGAAGTTAAAGTCCCCAAGCCAATTTTGCCCTATTCTTCCATGTTCATCCTTTCACCTACAAATCCGTTAGTATATCTATATTCTTCATTATATTTTTGCTTCCTCCTGTTTCAAAATAATGAAAATGTTTTTAAATGCCATAAATAAACACTTTTTTTGGATCATCATCTGTATTGTGCCTCTTGAGAGTTCTAACCATAGAATCTTAATTTTAAATAAAAAATTTGACTTATGAAATTGTTTTCGTAATTTATAGTTATTACAAAACATATGGAAGAATTTTTGCAGGTAGTTATACCTTCAGATCCAAATCTTTATAACTTTTTATTTTCTGTTCATTTTTTCTGTCTGTAGCTTCAGCATGCAATACCACAATTTTATTGTGGTATTGCATGCTTTGCATTTTAACCTTCTCCTTATTCTTCAAGGGCAGAAGAATTCTGTGCTTAAAGATTATCTAACTTTTATTCCCTTTATAATTCAAATATGTAATGTGTAAACCATTCATGGTGAACAGTTTTCCACTTCATTTTCAGGATCCGCGTTGCAGCTCATTATGTTGTGAATCTTCGTTATTTTGATTTATTCATCATGATCATCATCACACTCAGTAGTATAGCATTAGCGGCAGAAGATCCAGTTGAAGAAAATTCTCCTAGTAATGAAATTTTGAATTACTTCGATTACGCTTTCACTGGATTTTTTGCAATAGAAATGGTTTTAAAGGTGAGTCGGTATTTGACTTATGTTATTTATATTCCCCCTGAAATTCATTGAGAGAGAGTAGAACAACGTCAGTCTTTCAATTATCTTTTAGTGCATCTAAAAATATTCTAATTTTGTCACCAAATATTTTTGTTTGAAAAGTATGCTGTAATCATTCAAAATTCAGATTCACTAAAAGAAGTGAGAAAATATTGTTCTTTCCATTCTCCAAACTGTTTGATTAATTTTTAATGAAAAAGGAAAATTGTTAGAACCATGCATCAGTAACTATCCCTTGCTCATATTGATTCTACACTCACTACCACTTGCAGTCTATTCTATTCCTTTTTCTGAAAATATTTCTTGATTTGTCAGACTAAAAAAAGAAGCTGTAATTTTAAAATCTTTGCCTCTTGTAAAAACTAAAATACAGTCTCTCCCAAAAGTTTCTGGACATCTTTACAAATTTCTAAATTTTATAATCTTTTTGTTTAGAACTAATGTTTCCATTAGATTTGTAGACAGACTGCTATTCTTACTGTTCTTCAAATTCATTCGTTACTATAATGGCAAAATAATATTCTTTGATATATTTTTATTGCACACTTCAACAAAATAATTCACAAAAATACAGAAACTAGGTGCAATAATAATCCGTTTTCAAATTATTTTTAGCTGTCATTGTTAATTGTTGTCATTTAGACACTTTATTAAACTTCTCGGTAATTTTCATTAAAAATTTTGATTAAAATAAAATATTTTATGATAAAATACCTAAGCTGCAGTCTGCACGAAAGTGTCCTCTAATTTGTATATTCTAATATTTGAATGAGACTAGCCGCCATCGGCGATCAGCTGTTCCCCCATAATATTAGTAGTCTGTTGCTATGCTTGCAACTAAATTGGTGGTTGTAGAGTCTGAAGGATTCTGCCAAAGTTTTATTTTGCGATATATCTCGAAAATAGAGGATGTTGAGTGGCAGGTGACAATTCATGGCATATCTAGGGATCATAAGCTTTCATATGAAATAAAAATCATCAAAATCGGCCCCGTGTTTGGGACTGGGGAACTGTGTGAAAGTTTTTCCCCATTGGGAGAATGTACAGTGGAGTAGTGTTTTCAATTTCTCTCAAAAAGGCAGGGTAGTGGGGGTCAGGTGATCATTGATGACATATCTAGACATCATAAGCTTTTGTATGAAATAAAAATTGTCGAAACTGGTCCAGTAGTTGGGACTGGGAAAGTGTTTCATGGTTTTTCCAAATTAATTTAAATATATAGATAATAATGATGGAACACTGTATTTCCAAACTAATTGCATGTTATTCAGTTCTTTTCATGAATTTTGAAAATTATTTGCAGTGCAAAATGCACTCAACATTTAAATTTTCTTTCATGAATCTTGTTATCAAAGCACATATTTACATATTGAAGACTTTAAAAACAAATTTCTAAAAAAATTAATCTGAATTATGTTATATAGTTTTCTAATGCTATAGAAAAGAATGGCATCTTCTTTCAAATTAGCCATTTCAGTTTCTTAATTAAGACAAAAAAAAGGGAGGGGAGACTAATAATATTTACGATTTACACTGATGATTTTTATTAACGTCCAGAACCAAACAAATTATTGTTAATCATATTGTATTAACTATAAATTCTGAATTATTTGAAGATATATTATCTTATAAGCAAAGTAAAATTATTTATTTTGAAAAGTATTTGCTTCCTCCAATGTTTTTTATCAAACCTATCACCATATTGAAATGGAAGAATTCAAAAAATTGTACTTTTTTTTTTTAACAAAAGATTGAAAGAAAAAAAATGGCAGTCATATTTTATGTTAAAATCTTTTTAAAACATATATATTATGTAATACATAAAAATATTCCTGTATAAAATTTATCAAAAACAATATCTTTTCTAAAAACAGTGTTAAATTTATCTGATTTCACCAAAAAAAAAAAAAAATTGATGTTTTATAATGCATAATTTTGTGGACAATTTTATGCAGTTTTGGTCAAAACTGTGTAGATTATTTTATAACAAATTCTTTTCATTTCATAATCCTTGTCATCGTATTTAAAATCACATCTTTTACAACAAATGGCATTTTCATTGCCATTTGTTGTAAAAGGTATGATTTTAGTTCATATCCATTGTTGACAACTGTTAAAAAAAGGAATTGAAAACATCAAAAATTATTTTGAATAAATGAGAATATCTTGTATTTTCTGTTAACTAAAGCATATATTTTCATGAACTATTTTGATGTATAAGATCACAAAATAAATTTTTTAAAGTCAAATTTACCATAATTTTTCATAAATTTAAATAAAAATAAGCATAATGTTCTGTCTAAAAATATGAGAGTTGGACATCTGTTCTGAATGGAAATTTAAAAATGCCAGGAAACCCCATTTAGAGCTTTTGTGTTTATGTTATATTTGATATCGATGAAAAAAAAAAAACATCTCCAACTATACCATATTCAATGCTGTAGGCTTTATACTAGTTGAGAAAAAGGGATCTTCACAACAGATATAATATATAGGATGAGCTCTTTTAAAGGGTCCCAGATAATTTTAGGGGTAACTGAGTTTTATCAGTTTGATAAAACTCTGGTAGAGGGTTTTTTTTTATTTATTTAAGAAACAGTAAGTTATCTAATAAATCCTGCTACTGTACTAATACTTTTTTCATAAAACTTAGAACTGGTAAAATATTTTATTATTATTATTTTTTTTTAATTATAGATTGTGTACTGTAATTTTATCATGACATTTTCTTTAGAGAGTTTAATTTATTCACTAGGAAATTTTAGATAAAAGGTTGAACACAAATTTGAAACCAACATTGGTGATTAAATCTGAGTATGAATTAATATTCCCTTGGTTTATGTAGGTGGTCGATCAAGGTGTCATTCTTCACCCAGGATCCTATTGTAGGGATCTGTGGAATATTTTGGATGCTATTGTTGTCATTTGTGCTCTTGTTGCCTTTGCCTTTGTGTAAGTCTAAGTTAATTGTACTCAAAAACTTTAAATTAATGTGTTCTTATTCTGCTTTAGTTTATATTTTTGTTTGTCATTTGATGCATATTAAAGTTATTATTTTGTTTTTATCTAGTTTCACAGTTAAGACTATTGTGACTTTGTCTGTGTTAAATTTACTATTAAAAAAGTTGGTGTAAATGTTTGTAAATAAATGTGCAGATATATTGGATTAAGGGAAGAGATTCTTTATATTTCATCTTTTGAAAGCTCTATGATTGTATATCTCTAAAGATATTTGATGCAGCAAAGCATCAAATTATTTCTTTCAAAGCTACAATTTCCTTGAATAATTTTTTAATGAAAGATTGTAAAATAAATTTTAGTCAACTGATTTTTATCAATAAAAGATTATAAAATATCTCACCAGTTTTATGATTAAAAAATACCTTTATATTCCTCATTTAGTATCTAACACTCTTGTTATTGTGTTATTCAATGTGTTAACTTATATCTAATCTTGGTCTTAGTATTATTTTGAAAATATTTATTACTGTTGATCATTTTTCCAGATTTAAAAGTGTTATATTCTCTATTTCAAATTATTTTTTAACTCATTATAAAAACTGATTGATAATTATAATTGCCCTTCAAAAGTTTTTAAAGATTGGCATCATTTAATCTATTTTTATTTCTCAGTAGCTGTTTGAAAGTCATATAAGTGAAATGACTTTGTACATAAATCTTGTGAAATATATTAACTTTATTTTCTCATTATTTCTTCAGTGATAGCAGTACTGGTCAAAATCTTAGCACTATTAAATCTCTGAGAGTTCTTAGAGTTCTCAGACCGCTCAAGACCATCAAAAGAGTACCTAAACTAAAGGTATGTTCATATTTTATTGATTTAGCTTATTCACATTCATGTATATGTATTTGTAAAAGAAAATAATATGATAAAAAATTAAATGTTGATTGAATTGTTATTCAATTTTACTCAAAATTATATTCCAACTACATCTTTAAAATCTTTTAAGCAATAGTAAATATTCTAAAATACAAATGAAAACAAATCTAATTTGAAAATCAGCTTACCATTCAATAAAACAGACATGAAGAAACACTGTTTAAAGAGTTCATCAGAGGAAAATTTAATAATTATTATCATCGTAAGTTTTAAATTTTCAGTTGATATTCAGATTTCATTCCTCATATTAAAATGACAAAATGTTTTATTCTTCCGGTAGAGACAGTTTTGGGACACATTCTCTTGTTATTCATAGGAAGCATTTTTTTTTTTAATAATTGTTTAGTATTTTTTATTATTGGCTTTTTTTTGTATGCATTTTCTAAACTTATTACTTACTTAAATTTTACTACTTTCATCAAATTAAGGCATTTTACTGTATGTAATAATTTTGAAAGTTAATGCAGGTAGAAAAAAAATGTTCTGTTATTTTGATAATCTGATGAAAATTGAAAATGTAAAATTTTCACTGACAAAAAGGGGGGTGAATATCTCATAACATATTTGTAATTCAGGAATGATTGTTGTTGTCATAAATATACAATTCTATAATTATTAAACATATGTTAAAGTTGAATATGAGCAACTAAATAAAATAGAGTGAACGTTTTCAAACCACATTAGTGATGTATTTATATAATGTTTATTACGTTCTGGTAACTAATTATTGGTATTCCATCTTTTTATCATTATCTGAATGGAATTATGCTATTAGGAACCAACAAGCATTTTATGGCTTTTGTTTTCTCTATAAAAAGTAGTACTTTAGAATGTGATTTCCTTCTAAAGTACTACTTTTATTAGTTCAATTTTGAAAGCAAAAATGTGCCAATTCTAATCCGTTACACAACTAACTTCATATAATGCAATAATTATTTTTTCGAAATGTATCATTTGATTTTTTTCCGTAATATCTTTAAAAAAAGAGCTATATTTCAAATTGATCATTTTGGAAATGGGTTCCTAATTGTATGATTACATCCATATATATATGTGTTTTTTTTTAATTGTGTATTTCATAACATTCATCATTTGAAGAATAATTAATTAATTCTCATAATATGCCAAAATATGATTAATTTAATACATGTCATTATTAATATTTTTCTTTGATTTTTTTAGGCTGTATTCGATTGTGTTGTTACATCACTAAAAAATGTCTTCAATATTCTCATTGTGTACATTTTATTTCAATTCATCTTTGCTGTGATAGCTGTTCAGTTGTTTAATGGAAAATTTTTTTACTGCACTGACCAGTCTAAGCTCACCAAAGCAGCATGCCAGTAAGTATGTTTCTGTCTTGAAATAAAACAAAAATTATTGATTTATTCGACAATTTTGCCAAAAACATTTTAAAGCAAGCTTACAGAAGCTGATCTACGATATAACTTTTGTTATCTGTTCATATCATGATGAAAGCTGAGTAATCGCTTCAGATGGTTTATATTTGAATAATATATTGAAAAATGTTGGGCACTGTGTGCCCCAAAACAGAATTCTTCAATGCATATATAAAGTTTTCTTTAATTAAAAACAATCATAAAATTTTTGTGGCAGGCAAAGTCATGAGTTTAATTATTAGGTAAACTTGTAATGCTGGTTTTCAGTCATGTTTATACTATCTCATATTGTTCCATCACATAAACATTGGAAGAAAATAAAGTATCCACTGCAGAAACAGATGATTTCTCAAAAAAATATGGAATTTACTGATTTCAATATAAAATTCAAGAAAAGGGTAGAAAAAACTCAAAGCAATGGCTCATGTGTTAATTTCTATCATATTTGCAGCATTTCTTTCAAAAACACTACGCATGAAAGATCCTCTATATTATATGAATGAATAAATTTCTTATCATTGTGATTTAGTTGTATATTTGTCTGGAATCGGAGGATATGATCATTTATTAACATTAATTAGCTGCCTTTAAAAATTTTCTGTTTCCAACAAAATTGATGGAATAATTAAGCCATTATCAAAGAGTCTGCAAATAATCTTAAAAGAATGGATTTCCTTCAAATTGAGCAGCTAGAAGATCAGAGATAAGAATTTTTTTAAGAAAATCATATTACTTTCTTTTTTATACCAAGTTATTGAAAAAATTTGTTACAGCAGTGACTTAAAAATTGTATGAAATATACTCGGAATTTTTTATAGTTTTTATTGTTAATTGAATCTTTTATCCCCTGTCAGAGGTGAGTTTTTTGAGTTCAGTGGTAGTGATAGCCCTCCAGATGTTTGTAAACGAGAATGGAAGAAGAGAGATTTTCATTACGATGATGTTGCTGCAGCCATGTTGACACTCTTTACAGTCCAGACTGGTGAAGGGTGGCCTTCGTAAGTTAAAGTTTTTAAACTTGATTTTGCATGTTTCTTAACAATTTCTTATATTTGATTTATTGTTTAGTATTTTAAATACTTTTTGTGAAACTATTAATCTAATTAAACAATACTGGGTTATTACAGGTTACTTTAAACAATTCAATATATTGTCATTTATGATGCAATTATTTAGTGCTTTTTTGTGTATTGTGAATGGGATGTGTTCCCTGAAAATCATGGAATAAATATTAAATTTTATCAAGTTACGTAATAGAAAAAAAGTTATTTTCCTACTCTAGTTTTTGCTTCCTAAAGTTATTGTAATGCTTATTTAGTCATAAAAATGTTGTAATATCATTAATTATTTTAATGCTTTTTTTGAATAGCTCTTGTAGCTTTTTACTTTCCATTCTAAACAGACGCTACCTTTCATTATGTGGTAATTTGGGGTTTTTTTTATTTTTATTTTTTTAGAATTGTCTTATTTTCACTGAAACTAATAAATTATATTATTATAATATTTTTTCTGCATGGTTGAATAAATATTTTTCGTTTTAATTTGTAAAAAAGTATTAAAACATACAGAATGCATGAAAAATACTCTATTTATATTGTCTTTATTTATAGGACATTAACAATAGACCATCAAACTACTATGTCTATATTTGAACATAAATTCATGAAATGTTTGAAGTTATTAATGATTCTTGTTTAATTCAATTTTCAGCAAGATTATTTGCATAATAATCAATGATTTCTGTTCAGTTTCCTTTTCAAATGGTCTTAAAATACATTGCATCTGTATAGTACTAAGAACACTACCTCATTTTGTGTCTGACAATTAAAAAGTTAACTTTCATGAGAAGCAAGATGTATATGCTTGATATATATATTAACTGCATATATTTAAATAAGTAGATGAAAACCATAAATTATTATTTCAGAGCCCAACAAGAACTTGATAGTAAAGAGCTAAACAGCACCAAAAAAGGGCAATAAAATAGAAACAAAGTAACAAAATGTACTGTTGTAAAAGGATGAAAATAATTTTTTGTATAGAAATCTGACTTTCCCATAACACTTCAAATGCAGAAGCTTCACTATAAGATCTTCCTTAATTATAGAAATGCTGTTCATGACTCAGTTATAGACAGTATTACTTTCCAATAAAATAAAATTCCTATTCAATGAAATAAATAAAATAAAATTCCAATCCTATAAAATTAATCCAATAAAATTAAATTTCGATCCTATAAATCAGAGATTCCCAAGCTGTGGTACACATACCCCTGAAGGTACGCAAAAGTGATTTTGATAATGGTAGAAAGAATATATTTTACAATTTCGTTTTTTCAACTTCATACAAAAAGCAAAATTGTACGAGCCCGAGACCCTATTCATGAAATAAGAAAAAGGAAATAGATTAATATCTAGTAACTGAGTAATTGTTAGCTGTCATCATAAGTTGATGCGAAATTATTTCAATGTTGTTTTTATTGGTTTTGACGGAAGTTTTTTTAAAAAAATTTTATTTATTAAAAAATTTATTTTAAAAAATGGAATAAAATGTAAAATCAATCCTACAAATTTTATTAGTGTTCATTATTAAAGCTGTTTTATTAACTTTTATGCTAATCTAAGCCCTTGATGTTATTAATAAACACTGTTTTTTGCTAAGGGATAGTTGTGGAGGGTATATAATAGTAAGGGGTACTCAAAAATGAAAAGACTAATCAAAAAGGGATACACAAGTGAAAAAAAGGTTGAGAAACACTGCTATAAAGGACGAATTTATATCATGTTTGTATACAGGCAATGTTGTCCAGAAGAAATCTAATATGGCTTATGCTCAAGTTCATTAGCTTGGTATGCAAGAAAAATGCTACAACACACTTCACAAAATAACAGGCATATTATTTTTTATGTACAGCTTCAAGAGCCTTACAATACATTATAATTCAAGTTGTAGATTTCAGAAATTTCATGATCAACATTAACTTTACACAAACAATTTTTCAGAGAAAGAACAAACACCAGTAAAATGTCTTAACACTAATTCTAATGCTTCTGAATTTAAAGAATAATTTTTCCTTAGTATTACTAGTATAATACCCAGATCTGTCTCTCGGTAACGCTCTGACATCACCAACAATAAAACTCGCACCACAGCACTGCAAGACGTTAAATAGCATTATTTCATTGTTAGATAACCTAAATTTCAGTAATTTTAAATTTAAAAGAGTAATTGTCATTCTAATTTCAAATTTAATAGCTCTAAAATAGTGAAATAAAATTTTATGTCGATTGATATAAAATTTATCTCACTATGATCAGAAGTTCCCGAAAAATTTTAATTTATATTAATCTTATATTTTAAATTAATTTCCGTTTTTTAATAGAAAATAGTAAATTATGTCAATGGTATATCATGCACCTGATATAGTTTGGACGCCACAATGCATCTCATTATTTGTTGCAATCGTGATGATATAATTTAATAATATTTTTTGGCAACGTTTGACAAGCAGAGAAGTTCTTTGTTTTGATTAGAATTTCGATAAAGAATTCCTTTGAAATGTTAACTTTTGACTTACTTTTAACAAACTGAGAATTTCATAGTTATTGAATTATAATAAAATTGTTAAACAACGAAAAATACTTCACACGGAATGTTGTTTACCAAGACGTTTTTTGAATAAAGAAATATGCAAATTTAAAAAAAAATATATCCTATCATAAAACATATGTTTATTTTATTTGTTTTCAATCAATGTCAAACATTTCTCTCGCATATATTTCTATTTAAACACATCAAATTTGATGGGAAATCCCTCGAATGAAGAGGCAATTCAATTTGCACCCGTCATACCATGATGGGTGATTTTCTAGTCTAAGTATAATCAGAGACTGATATAATATCAATATTCTACAAATGGCAGCATGATTATAGAATCCAGTGACATCTTTCTTGGCAAAACTGAAATATATCAAACATTTCCAAACAGTTAATATTGTATATTCTAATTCTGCTGGTAGAAAATAACCTCTGCATTTGCCGTTTCTCTATAGTCTTAAGAAAAAATTCATTATGAAATAAGTCTGAAGTTTGATATCATTATTGCATCTTATATCTGTATGTCAATGCATTCATATATATTCTTTTGTTTTAGGGTGCTACAACATTCTATGGATTCTACATATGAGAATGAAGGTCCTCTTCCTAGGTTTCGTGTCGAAATGGCTATATTTTACATAGTGTTCTTCATTGTTTTTCCATTTTTCTTTGTTAACATCTTCGTGGCCTTAATTATTATCACCTTCCAAGAGCAAGGAGAGAAAGAATTGGAAGAAGGTGATCTCGACAAGAATCAGGTGTTTAAATTTAATCAGTTCAAATTGTTCGTTAAGGACCATTTTGATATTTTATATGTATCAGTTAGTACAAATATGCCATTATTGAAAGAATTTCCTTCAAACAGAAATCTTGCATTGATTTTGCCATACACGCAAAACCTTTGGAGAGATACATGCCACCAAATAAAGAAGGAGTGAAGTATCGTATATGGGTTATGGTAGACTCTACTCCGTTTGAATATTTCATCATGTTTCTTATTGTTTGCAATACTCTATTGCTTATGATGAAGGTAAGAGAGAAATTAGTATAGCATTATTATATCATTTTTTACCATAAATATAATTTATTATCTTAATTATATGTTATGTTAGTTAAGAGAAGTACTGGAAATAGTTTTATTAAATAAAATGCATCTTATATTAGTATGTAATATGTGGTTATATATATTTTCAGCAGAATGCATGTTATTTAATTCACTTTTTATTCAGAGATTATTTAAAAAGTATTAAATATATATATTATATTATTAATCATGTAAATAAATATAATAATTGCTATTATTTAAAACATTTTCTCAACTATCTTTTTCCAAAATTTTCAATAAATGCCATTATTTTAAGAGAAGCATTCTGTAATCAACATTAGTATTTTTCTTATTTTAATTGCTGGATAGTTAAGAAATTACATAAGTTTAAAAATAAAAAAAATTAAGTGATTCGTGATACATTGAAATTAAAGATTTAAAGAAATCATTTATTTTATGTCCATTTGGCCAGAATTTTAAATAATTAATTTAAATTTCAAAATATTTCATTTAAAAATAGAGAAATTTTGTTATTTTAAAATTCAACTAATGTTGTATGCAGTTGCTGACATAGATATTTCTTAGAATGACGATTTAATGATTATACAATTAAACAGAGATTATTGATGGTAAATTACTAAAGTAATTATAATTTCTTAGAAATGTACTGTAATTTGTTGAGTTGTAAAATTAAATTCGCATTTGTAAAAGATAACTTATGGCAAAAGTTGTTTGATTCTAATAATTTATTTATTTTATTAGGCTTGGTAAGTTGTAGTAATCTCACTTTTGTATTATTTAATAAATAATAGGAATTTTGAATAATTCATATACAGTTTTTTTAGTATGATTTTTATGTTACCAAAAAGATGTAGAAATTGTAATTATTTCTGTTAGAATGAATTTAAGTTTTTGTATTTGCGAGAGTTGATTTTCTTTCGGTAACAGAAATGTTGATTTTAGAGTCGGAAAATTCATTTAATTGCCTTATATAATCTTCAGGCATGAGAATTTAAATTCTTATCTATAATATTATTTTATTGCATTGTTGAAGATTAAATATAATTATGTTTCAGAAAATATGGTTTTCATATACACTGACATTGTTATATATAACAGATGTACTATAATGCTTTTCTTCCCATAATTTAGTATGAATTATCTAAAGCGTAAAGATAAATTTATTTTGAAAAAAATATTAAACCCTTTTTTTTTAAAGTATACTTATTGGGAAAGCAACTTCTTTTTCCTTTCAACTGTTTCAAAATATTTATCATGTTAAAAAATGAAATGTTATGAGTATTTTAAGATATGTATTGCTCTGATTTTTCACTCTGTTTTATTTTGACAAGGGGATGGAGGTCACGAGCTGAAAAATATACCCGGAAACACATCCAATTTATTTATCATTAGTTTATCAACTATTGTTTGTGTAAAAGTATTCTTAAATTAGCATGTTGAGATAAAATATTGTCTTAAATGTATTTTTAAAGTAATGCAGAATTTCATTTGTATTGTTCAATTTTATGTGCATCAGTTGTGCAACTTGGGGGAAAAAACTACATTTTCATTGATGGTTGTGTTAGAACAATGTAATTCTTTTTAAATGGGTTAATGCATTACACCGGCATTTTTTCTGCCCTTATAAGCATTTCACTGTAGTATAACTCATCTGTGAAATGACTGCTGGACTGATGAGTCTGCTGGATCATGCATATTAATTCCAGTATCAATTCATCGGCATTTTCCCCTTCTTTTTCAGGAAAGGTGAAAAATGGTTACATGAAGGGACTTTTTTTGTCACAAAGTGATTTATTTTATCATATAGCACTGATAAAATAAGTTAAAATAAATGTTTCTAAGCTAATGAGAACTTTTTAACTAGCTATATCCTATATTTATTTTAGTCAAATTTTGTCGATGTTTGATCTCTTCATTTTGTTTTAAAGATGCTGCTTTTGAAAACATTGGACATTATTTCATATACACTAAAGTAAAAGTATAAATTTCGAAATTACTTCGCATAATTCCATTTTAAAGATTACAAATTGTACATGTTATTACTGTAATATGTAGTTCTCATGCTTGAAGTTTATGTTCAGAAAATACTGACATATTTTTTTTGTATGGGGTGTCCACTCTAATCGTAGCTCAATCTACTTTCTAAGTTGTTAGAAATAGGAATGTACTTTCAATTAGAAATATGCTTTGACTAACTCTGAATTTTTATATAGTCCTATCATTGATATTTAGTAAAGTATTCTTGACACACTAACATTCTAAACAAAAAAAAAGTTGCACTTTTCTGCAACTATAACTGACAGAGCTATGAAACTTTGAATGTGACTATTTTAGAAAGTTTGGGACCATTTCAATGGCTGCTTCAAAGAAGATCCGCCAATATATGTGTAGTGCTTCTCCAGGCAGCCATTGATTGGCTTAAAATAATTGAAATTCAAAGCTTCATAAGTTGACCAGTATTAGAGGCAGAAGATTGAAAATATTTTGTTTAAAATATCACTGTGTCAAGAACATTTTACCAAATATAAATGGTAGGACTGTATAAAAATTGGACTTCATAATTTTTAGCATTACATTTATTAACTTAATTAATATAAAATATAAATATTTATATCAATTAAAGCATGTTTCCAAATCGAAGTAAATGTTTATTTTTAACGATTTAGAAATTAGCTATTAGGCCATTATTAGAGTGGGCATCCTGCATATATACATATATAATTGCATGAATTGCTTTGAATTCTATCAAAAAATATATACTATTTGTATATTACTTTTACTAATTTCTTTATTTCTAAAATCAACATATTGAAAGCATTCTTTCAAAATAAAGATTTTTAAGAATGCTGTCAAATCTTTTCAAAGAAATTATTTAGTTGTTCAGTTTATAACATTGCATGATTTAAAAAACTCTGAGGTATTTTAAAATTAAAATTACCTTCTTTTCCCTTTGCTTATTCAAAACATATAAACAATTTTAAGTTTTAAAATTAATAAGTAGATATCATGTAGCTTTCCAAAATTGCATAATATTTCTTTAAAGATTTGATGCTTTAAAGATGAATATTGTGTAAAGAGACAATAAATATAAATATATCGTAAACTAGGCTAAAATTTTGTGACTAATATGATTAAAATATTTTAGAAACCTTTTGACTTGTTGCAACTTTCTAAAGCATGCTTGTAGAAAGTGTGATCGTCCATTTTGAAATAATATCATATATTGCATTTGTCTTTGGAATTAAACATTTCTAAATTCATAGTTTTGGATATAACTATAATATAAGTGCATGTTTAAAAATTAGTTTCTTGATACAGTTTCTGGTATAGCAGTTCACAGTCATTACAATTTTCTTGCATACTGCAAAGTATTTTAATGTTATTTTATATTCTTTTATACATGAAAACATTCATTATTTTTAATATTTTTACTTTCTTTTAGTTTTTTTTCTAATTCCATTAATGCTTGCCTTTAATTTCACATAATCAGTTTTTAATTAAAATGAAAGTTAAAAAAATTGTCTAAATATTCTATAAAATGTTCGATTAAATATGGTTTGCCACAAGAGTGTGTTTTACTAGGCTGAAAATCTTTTTACTTATTTTGAAAAATTGAATTTAAATTATTTTGTTAAATTACTGAATTAAAGAATTAGTTTAGAATGCAGAGATGACTGTGAAACTGTGTCTGATCTTTACTGCTATGAATTTTAGTTTGTGCATCAAGTGCATGTTAAAATGAAATCAAGCATGGCTGTAGTGTTTGAATAAATGTAATGCTCACTTCTCAATTCACTCTCTTGCCCAAATGAAATTGCATAACATATATAAGAGTTTTTATAACAATGCACTGCTCAAAACTGGGCTCTGTGATGAGATTTACTGGTACTTTAGTGGTTCATTGTTTTTTATAGAGGCTCTGTGTTCAACAAATATAGCCTGAATTGAAATTAATGAATTTAGATTTTTTACCATATTAAATTTTAGTGTCCATAAATTATTCCTATATTGGCATACTTGAACCTAAAAAAAATTTAGTTGATAATAAATTCTTTTAGATAATTTTACTGCATGAATCCTATGCAGCAGTTATTTCTAGTAATAAATTTCCCTTCCTTTGTTATATATTGGCATTAATAAATAAAAGCTGTAATCTTGACTATCATACGCCCATTCTTATTTGTTTACTAGAATTAGAATTTTTTTTTTAATTTGTTTAATTCAATGACAGCTGTTAATAATTTTTAATTATTTATTTATTGAAAATGTATGTAGAAAAAAATTAATAAAAGCAGTTTTATAATCTTTTTAAAATCTTTAATAATTTAAAATAAAGGAAATGTGTTTAAATTTATAATTTTAATTGCTGTAGCCTTTAAAAATTGTTATTTTTAATGCTCTTATCATTATATCTCAATCTTTTAAAAACTAGTTACATTTGTTATTACAATCTAAATTAAGCAACCTCTTACTTTGGATTGTTAATGATAATATTTAAGAAATATAAAATCAAGAATAAAATACTTGATTATCACTTAAGAATTTTTTAAAACTTTGTAAGTATTAGATTCAAGTTTCATTAACTGGATATTTTGTTATTTATAAGTTTCATGCTTATTTTACAAATATTTAATAACATTTACATCACTGTGATTTGCATTTAAAATGTATGTTTAATTTTTTATGCCATTTACTTGCTTTTTTTTCAAAATAGTACTTTTAACCTTTAAATTATTCATTCATGGACCTGCTGGGTAATATATGACAATGGCAAAATATTTTACAGTCAATGTTACTTGAAACTAATCTTCTTAGTTAGCTTAATCCTATTCACACCTTAAAATCATTTATATATTCAAAGGTGTTGCCATTTTTTTATTCAAAATGATAACAATATACCCTGAAATATGATTTAATCTATATTATCTGCCATATGTTAAATAATTTTAAAAATTATTAGTTAAAAGTATGCTCATACATACAGAATTAAGACATATTCTGAATATACATATTAAGGTTTTAAGTTTGAATTTCTAATTGTTCGAATTGAATAAGTTCTAATTTGTTTTAAACTTTTTTTTGCTGTTTATTGAGGTTGTTTTGGGGAATTAACCCATTACTAAAAAAAAAAAAAATTTAATGAGGGAGAAAATTATTCTGATAATTAAGTTTGAGCTCTAATAAAATCATTCATGAATTATTCCCTTTTGTATAAAAAATCTTTTAAATTTTAAAATAAAGTATTTAATAACTTCAATTTTTATAATAGCCTTATTAAGGTTTTATTATTATCATGCTGTTGGATTTAAAATCTGAAAGGATGTTAGAAAGTTCCAGTTAATCTCATCCATTTTTTTTTACAAATGCAGTGGTTCAAAGGAAATTGTTTTAAAAAAATTTGAATAATAAATATCGCTTCAAAAGTAATTACTTTATATGGCCCACTGCTTTATTTACTATTTTCCACATTTCTTTCTATCTTAAAACAGCAAATTAGCTTGAAAATAATCTTTTCATTTTTCCCCAATAAACAATTAATCATAATATTATTAATATTTTTTTTAACTAAAAGCTATTTTTTTTCTAAGATATTCAGAAT
Organism: Araneus ventricosus; assembly: GCA_013235015.1. Lineage (NCBI taxonomy): Eukaryota > Metazoa > Arthropoda > Arachnida > Araneae > Araneidae > Araneus > Araneus ventricosus. The sequence goes on from BGPR01000247.1 coordinate 868,162, forward strand.
TATTCTATATTTCTATTTTTTTAGCTAACTTAGTCAGAAATAATTTTTTTCCGATTAATCCAGAATAAACTGTTGTATTTTTGTTTGAAATTTAAAATTTTGAATAAAATTCATCTTTATCTTTTAATATATTTTAAATATAATACTCATAATTACTGACTGTTCAAGACTAATTGGAGACATTATCTACAGCACTGCTTACCTAAAAATATTCAACCAAAATCATTAATTTAAGGTTTGTAATGCAGTTTTGTTTAGTTTCTATGATATGCAAATTAAATAAAAAGTATTTTGTAGTTTAATTTTTTCCCTTTAGTTACATTTTTTATGTTTTTCTCTTTTTCTATTCAAACTTGAAAGAATTCCTCTGTGGATTTTAGTAGTATTTATACTTAACATTTCTTTCCCTTTATACGTCTCTGTCTTTGTTTGTGACTTACTGTAGCATAACGATGAAAGTGATGTCTTTGAAACAACCTTGAAGTATATGAATATGACCTTCACTTCACTTTTCTCCCTTGAATGTTTGCTCAAGATCGTGGCATTTGGAGCCCGGGTAAGGCGGGGACACTTAGATTACTCTTTAACCCTTTGAATTAATAGCTGTGTTAAATGCTTCCTTAAATATATTCACTTGATCGGGAAATGATTATAAAACCTATGACTTTGAATTTAGATGGAAAATTTTGTATTTACTGAACTAAAGTTAAGCAACTTCAAAACATTATAAGTTGCCTATTAGATGGTTCATCTTTGAATCGCTATTATTTTTAATTTGAAGTTAATGTTTTTCAAAATTCATCCAAAAGGGTATTCATCTTGTTCCCTTTATTTAGTTTTGTTATTGATTTCATAATTTAAAAAATAATATCTGCTTCCCTAGTCTTGAAATTATAACTAAAATTAGTTCATGATAAAAAGTGTAATGTAAATAATTTGGATTTTTATTCTATTTGAGCATTTGAAATTTCCACCGTGGATATTTATATTTTTATACACATCATTCATAAATTTTTACGGAATTTGAGAAAAATTAATTTTGAATTTCTTCTTAGTTATAAAAATGGATTAAGCTTCGGCACTTTTTATTTTGTTCTAAATAATAATTTTAAATAATTTTATTTCATAAAATTTAACAACTCGTTTTTCTCTGAATGATTGACATTGAAAATGTAAAATTTTTATGGCATGCTCTTAAAAAAAGAACCTTCATTGTTAAATAGCACTGTGCGAAGTCAAACAATGGAATTCAAAACTTTTTTTTGCAATTAACTTTTTTTTTCTAATGAATCGAACATTTTGAATATTCCTTTCATTATTAAATAATTTTTATTAAAAAGACTCTCACTGCTAATGAGAGATATTTCATTAATATTTTTATTAATTCCATTCTAGTCATATAAAGCTTTTAATTCAAAGGGATAAAGTAGTTATAGCGTTTAGGTCTGTTTTGTAGACTATAACAACTTGAGCAGTGTATAGGTTTGGATTGGAGGCAGTTAATTTTTTTATAGCTTAGTAATCTTATTAGTTTTAGTGAATTACATGATGTTTAAACAATATGCCTAAATGTGAATGTTCTTAAATGGCATATTTTTGCCTGTTGAAAGTTTATTGTTACTTATTTGAATGCCTCCAATCCAGTCCCAATTCATATTAAACTAATCAGAGTGCAATTTTGCTGCATGTGATTTGCATATTGGAAACTGAATGGTCAGTTCATTATTTTGTGCTGCTGGCATCTTGTTTAGCAGCATTACAAAAGCATATAGTATGGTGTTGAGTCGTACCTGTGCATCATTGTCTTCAGTGATAGTTCTATTTTGTGCCATGACACACTAGCTTAAATGCACTGATTTAAATTTCAACCCTTCCCTATATGTGTGTGTTTCTAGTGAAAATATTAGTTTTTGTAGTAAATTATACACTCCTAATTATATAGTGAAGAAAAATTCAAAAAATTGTTTTATTTTTCCACAAATAAAGATATCCATTTTTTCTAATTTTAATTGTTTGCTGCATAATCCTTTATGTATGAAGCAAAAAGTTATTTTTTTCTCTCATATTTCTAACACGTTATTTCTTTTTGAGAAGTTTGATTAAGTTCATAAATCCTCAAAGTAAATTGATTATGTTTAGATAGTGCATGATGATGTGAAATAAAACTCTGGAAGGGTTGAAATGTAATAAAAATATGTATATGGATACTTTCTCCAGATGATATGCATAAATCATGTTGCTGTATGAAAGATATTGGTGAATAAAGTGTTACAAGTTGCATTAGGTCTTGCTTACCTACCTCCTTTAATGAAATATTTTATCCTTATGCTTGCTTGCATCCATCTGCATGTAATGCATCTTCGCCCACACTAAAGCCGAGCAAGCACTAGTGATTTCGGGCACATTTTATTTTCACATATTTACCTAAATTTAAAGCATGGCATCATTTGGTTGTCTTCTCAGTTTGTGAGTATGAATGCATGCATTTATTATTATACAACTGCATTTTTCGAATATTTGATATGTAGACATTAATGATTTACCATGTTTTTAAATTTAGTGCAGTGTACATTTATTGTATAGATCTTATTCTGAAAAAGATTTTCCCAACTGGTTACTATGTAGAAAGAATTTTTATTTTGAAATTATTTTTATATTTTATTAAGAAACTGACTTGTGTTCCAGTTGGTGATTTGGTTGCAAAAAATCTTATAGTTGCTTGGTTTTATGTGTTTGCAGTTTTAAACCTTATCCCAACCTATGTGATACTTTGTCAAATTTATTTACCTCCTGCTGCCCTATTTTATTATTTTTCTCTTTCTTCCTACACCCTTCCTGCGCCTGTAGTACCACAACGCAAGCAATTTGTATCTAGACATTTTAAGCTACTTGAACGAGGTTTTCACGTCTATGTTCCTGCTAGAATGTGTACTGAAGCTTGTGGCTTATGGATGCAAGGTTTGGAGATTTCTTGTGACTTTTATGATAAAATTTAATAACAATGATAATAATATTCAAAATTGCAGAATTGTCAGGCAGTTGGTTCTCATTTTAAATTATCTATTTGCTTAAATTAATAATTGCTGTAAAATCTTAAAAACTTCAGAAGCATTCTTTTTTTCTTATTTTTAAAATATATTATTTATATTTACAATGAATCTAAATCCAAATAGAAAAGACAAATCTGCATATTTTGATGAATTTTGTAAATAATTTTTTTATTCAATAAAATAGCACGATGCTTTAAAGTTGTATGTTTAAAATATTAATATAGAAAAGCTGGCATTGGATTTATTACTGAAACTCAATCTGTCATTATTCAATATGTTTTTAATACATTGCATACATCGAAAGATTATTTCCAATAGGATTAGTGCTTTATTTGAACATGATATAGTTGGAGTATTTTCTCCTTAAAATTGGATTAGATCTCTTTGCTGCTCCACTTTAATTTTTAGCAAAAACAATGGTAGAAAATTGTTTAAATATGTTACTTGTGAACTTTTTTTTAAAAAAAATTTAACTTCTGTGGGGGAAGCTGAAGAAAATTTTAAAGTATTTATAGTTGATAAGACAAAACCCTTTAAAAATAAATATATATATTTACTATACTAACATTCCCTTTTTTTAAGCAGTTTTAACTAGATCCAAGTTTTAAAGATTTGGTAGAATATCTTAAAAGATTTATTTATGTATAACCAATGAACTATCCCAAATCTATGGAAATCAGAGGAAGTTAGAATTGTACTGATAAAACTGTTTTTTTTTTTTTAATTCACTCCTCATAATTACTCTACAATGGAAGAATCAAATTATTTGTAGAAGTGTTTATTGTATTGTTGATATGTATGCGAATACCAAACATCTTCATTCTTTATTAAACTGTTAAACAGTTTTTAGTCAGTAGGATAATCCAAGTATTGTAATTTAATTTCATATCTAATTTTACGGTAGATAAACCATGTAGCATTATTATTTAGTTGTGGTAAATGATTTATTATTTTAGCTTATATTCTTTGGGTATTTATTTTCACTTACTTATATACGTATATATATAATATCTAATATATCTCTGTATAAAGTATATATAGAGAAAGTAATAATAGGCTATCAAAAAATTGGAATTTGAGATGTTGTTGTGTATTGATGTTTGAAACTTTCCGGTGTCCAGAAAAATAATTTTTGGAACCATGTATGTATGTGTTTGTTTATCCGTCTGAGTGTGTGAGAACACAATAACTCAAAATGTGATGAGCTGCTACATACATGAAATTTGGCATGTGATCTGTACAACAAAATAGTAAATCTATATCAAATCTAGGATCGAATCTGTCAATTGTACGACACCTTTTATTTAGAGACATTTTTTTCCTAAATTTTCTTCACTGTACTGTATACTGCACAAAAAAGGACTATTTTCTTAGCATGTGTATTACCTTTATCATCTGAGGAAAATATATACTTTTTAATTAATGTATTTATTTACACGCTTGTTGTCATTTTGGCCAAAGAATATATTGATTTAATTACTGCAAAGATAATTAGATTAGATTTATGTGTAAACCTTGGATTCAATTTAATACTTCTTAAATCATAACAATAGACATTGTCTTTTACCTTTGTTTCAAAAAGTGCAGATTTTTTCTTTTTTTTTTTTTTTTTTTTTTTCTTTTTTTTTTTCTTTTCTTTACTTCCAGCTTCGCTATGCTTGTAATTCAATTAACATGCTGCATTTTGTATCTTTCTTAGATTGTTAGGCCCATATTTTGGACATCTTTCTTTTCAGGAAATAGGACATAAAAATATTATGCTATACTTCGTCCATTTCTTAAATGTCTTTCTTTTTAAATGCTTCTCCTTAATTCTCTACTTTTGTAGAAGGTAGTTACTGAAGTTTCGGGTTTTCTTATTTGATTTTTTATTGCATTTTTAAAATTTAATATTTCTCTGTGTTTATTTAATACTAGTAGAGTACTTGGCGTTGCCTGGTCTTAAGCAGGTCAAAATCTTTTTGAAGAAAAGAAACGAAACAATATTTTATAAATAATATAATGTTTATTAATATTACTTTTTGCGGAAATATTTCTCAATTTTTTTATGAAATAATTCATAAAGTAATAGTACACAAAGTTTCTTTTATTTATCTTAATATAGAGTATTACATTTATTTCTTGCATTGTTGGCCAATTTTTAGGGGCATCTTATTATTTAAGAAATCCAGAACATCAAACGTTCGTGCTAATTGGTCCATTTGGACTCACTTTCTCCCAACTCAGAAGAGTGTGTGATATGACCCATTTCTCAATACAGTATTTGTGTTGTTGTTGAACAATGTGGGAGTCGTTTTTCAATTAAAATTTCAACAATTAATGTGCCTAAATCAACTAATGAAACATGATTCAACAAAATTGCTCCAGCCGTTCTGAATAAACATTTCAACATAGTCTTATCGGTAGTTATCATCCTAGAGGGTTGACTGAAAACGATTTAACCCCCTCAATATTTTTAGTTCAACATTATTGAAACCTATGAATTAAGTTTCATTTCGATCAGTCCGATTTTTACGTGTATTTCGGAGATATTCCCCAACCTACACTGTAGGACTGGGTGAACATGTGTATCAAGTTTCATCGAATTGCCCCAGCCGTATCAAATTTCATGTCAGTCGTCCATTTGCCTCACCTTTCGTTCATAAATCGTTCCTTTATCCTACGCTAACCTCAGAGATTGGGTTGGCGTTTATTTTCACCTACAATATTTTTAGTTGGCTAATTAGAAGTATATGTATCAAAATTAATCAAAATCGCCCTAGCCATATCGAACAGCATGTCAATCATCTCAAGGATTTGCATATATTTCGACGCTTCCCCCCCCCACACACACACACACTCTGAGGAATTGGATTAGCATTTATTTACCCATACACTACTTTTAGTCTGCCTGTGAGGAACATGTTTACCCTGTGTCATCAAAATTGTCTCAGCCGTATCAATTTTTATGCTAATCGGACCATTTGTTATATGCATTTAAAAGACTTAACCCCACCCTATCCTCAAGGAATGGGTTAACGTTTATTTGCCCTTAGAGTATTTTTAATTTGCCACTGAGAGATTGTATGTACCGAATTTCATCAAAATCGGCCTAGCCATATCCAAACAGCATGTCAATCGTTCCAAGAGTTTACATGAATTTTGCCGATTTTGCCCCACCCTTCTCTGAGGAATTGGATTGAGTTCATTCACCCATTGCTTTTATTCAACCTATAAGGAATATATGTGATTATTATCAACATAATTATGCCAGTTATATCAGATTTCATGCCAATCTGCTCATTTATTAAATGTATCTTAAAGACTTTTTCCCACACTGTCTTGACGAATTAGATTAGCGTTTATTTCCCCCAATAGTATTTTCAGTCTGCTAATTAGAAGTGTGTGTACCAGATTTTATCCATTCCATTCGCCCAATCCATTCAACCATTCCATTTCGCCCAAGTCACCGAAATCGTCAATCAACCTATTTATTACATGTATTTTGGAGACTTTGCTCCATTCTACCCTGAGAGACTGTGTTAAGGCTTATTTACCCCTTCCGTACTAGCTAATGAAGAACATGTGTACCAAGGTTTTCAAACTCTGGTTTCAAGGTTGCCAAGCATGTCAATCGGCCTATTAGTAATATGTATTTTGGAGACTTTGCCTCACCCTACCCCGAGGACTTATTTACCCCTTCAGTACTTAGTCCTACAGGGGGGCACCGCGAGTTCACGGATATGACTTGCCATCGGATAGGTAAGCTGGAAGTCGCATTCCCTGTGAGTATAGTAATGGTGGGGCTTTGGGTCCCTCCACCAGTTTGTAGTGCGTACCTCCTTCGGGAGGGGTCGGGCTGTGGCCCGGTTATGGGCTATTAGGACTCCGGCCTCAGTACTCAAGACTATTGCAGCGGCTGTCATTCAGAATCCTGAACGCTAAGGCAGGGCAGGGTGATCCAGATATTTCTGGTTACTCTGTCAGTACTTCCAAGTTGGCTAATGAAGAACCTGTGTACCTGGTTTCATCGAAATTGGACTATCCGTTTGGAAGTGATGCTGGAACAAACATATATGCATACGTTGAGTTTTATATATATAGATTATGAATAAGTTTATTATTTCAAAATGTGAAAAAAGAATTCTACTTTAATATAATTTCAATCAAAACTTTTAAATCGAGATCTTGCTCTGTTAATTTATGTTTAGAAGGCACAACTAGGCATCAGGAGGAACATTAGTTGCCATAGAACATGGTATCGCAAACCACGTTTAGTCGGTGAAAATACTTAAGCCGGGTTTTCCGGCCACAATGCAACATAACATGTGGCTCATAGCAGTGACGGATTTTAAGGCCACAGGCGTAAAATTGTTTTGGAGGCCCTTTCCCTACCCAACATCGTAAATTCGCAGTCGGCTTAACACTGCAATGTACGTCGAATAGATTTTGAGACCCCCTCAGAGTCTCTAGCGCCTGTGCGAAAAACCGCCACTGGTTTATTGATTATGGTATATCAGCACGTTTTTCAATTGCAGTGCGAAATCATTTTCATGCTACCGGGAATTGAATTCGAGGCTCCGGGCCTGTTGCTTTGCCTCCACGATCTCCAAACCTCAGGGGGTTTTTTTTTGGGGGGGACACCTTAAATTACTCCTTGATGAAACGCCTGTGGAGATACTGGAGGGATTTCTTAATATGGATCTTCGTCGCTGCGGCAGAGATACCAGTACACCAAGTATCGCTGAGCGCGTCCAACAATCGTTTCTCCGTCACTGTCAAATGTGGCATGACGTTCGCGGCCGCAACTTTAATCATTTCTATTCGTTACCTTTCTTGCAATGGACTCTGCGCCACAGTTAGGTTGTAATCATGCTGTCAAATAAATGTTTTTATTATTATTATCATTACACCTTTGTTGTTTCCAACGCCACACCCTGCATAAGCATCTTCGCAATTTTCACCGACTTAATGCAGTTTGCATTACCTTGTTCTATGGCAATTATTGTTCCTCTTCATGCCTATTATCACTCCTCTGTCGTTGCCTCAAGGCAATACCCTGTATATTCTAGTATACTTTTACTATATTTATTTGTACTAGCCATATTATTAGACAACTGGAATTTTGTTATTATGTTTGTTCTTAACATTTTTGTTATCCGAATGAAATATTGAAAATAAAGAAGTAAAGGATTGTTTTGGCAACAGCTAATGTAGTGGAGTCCGCTAGATTCTGAGAAATCTTAGATTGTTTTTGTCTTTCTTTTAATGTATAAAAGGATTTTTTATTTATGTAATAGGGTTTTTTTATGAAAGTCTTTTATGTTAAACATATTTTATATAACTCGCAACACCAAGCAGGTGGATGCAAAGAATTTGATCGTTTTTTCAAAGTTACAAGTAATATAAATGAGTAATGAATAATACAGAACTGGTCTGTATGAAACATAATTTTTCAGCAAAATAACAAGACCTCGTAAAAGATCAAGAATGCGTAAGTAACAATGATTTTATTACAACTGCTATTTATTTCTTTATGTTTGAAATTTTTATAATATTTTTACAAATGCTGTGTAGTAATTACTGATCTATCTTAAATAATATACTTTTCAAATATACTGAAACTAATTGTTTGGCTTCACAATACCACTGATCATGATAACTGAGAACGATCTTCGTGAAATCAGTACCACCGAATTGTTACTTGTCATGATTTTTGGAATCAAGAATTTAACTTATTAGTGTCATGGGTTAATTTTTATACGTTGAATGATTTCAGTTTATTTTTATTTTTTCGTCTAAAATTTGCTTCGATTTTTGTCTCTGAATTAGAGTAATTTTAATATTTTTTGTACTTATTTATAATATTATTAAAAATTTTTAGTTAATTGATTTCAAGAAGTTATCTTCCGGTGTACAACTGTCAATTATACTTTTGTCTAGTTTGAATCTCTGCATTAAATTCATTGAGCATAAATAAATCATTGTCTCACAATCGTCAGCAAACTGTTAAATTATAGAATGGAAAGAAATGAGAAATGTTTGTCTTATTTTGAGTTATAATCAAAATATGTAAGTAATAAGTCTGCTCGTCTTCTAGAATTTCGTACAAATGAATGTAAACATTAATTGTTCTTTTAAAATAACAGTTTTTTTAATATGGCATAAAATGGCAGTTCTTTCTTCCTTAAATACAAAGCGTATTATATTCATCAGAATGAATGAAAAGTCATTACCAGAAAAAGGTAAAGGGATTCTTGATAACGGCCGTGGATCTAATGCAACTTCTCCCCTGAAGTAGAAATTAAAGTACAAAACAGAGACACAAAAGTTTTAAAAAAATTGACATATCTAGAATGTTATCTTTCTATTCAAGTTTGCAATGGTTAGATTAAATCTTTTGGAAATCATTCATGTGAAGATAATTTTTATGTATGTGTTTATAGTATGATGATTTAAAGTTTAATACTTTAAAGTATACTTTGAGCAAAGCTGTGAAAAAACTAAAACCGAAATAATTATTTCTTGCAGCACTTCATGTAAGAGAAATTACTATATTCTCACGAATTTCGAGTTTAAATCTGTCGATATACGCCAATTCATCAGTTTCAACTTGTGTTCATAACACAGATCGACATGATCTCGTTTCTTACATATACACTGTATTCACCAACTGAAATTTAAAATCCCTTTGATTTGATACCCTTGTTCGGATAATATATTAAGGATTGATTCGTAAATGTTTTCTCTTCTCTTCACAGTTTGTAAATCAGTAAAATTAGATCTTTTTACTTTCTCGTATACAAGAATTAAGTATTGTAATCGCCAAAAAATTAGACCTCGAAATTTTTATGAATCTTGACGTTTTAGACTCCCCCTGAGCCCGAGAAACCATTTTTGTTATTTTGTTTATGTTTCTATGTATATATAGGGAAAAACACGAACTCGACGAACTTACTCAGAAACCTAATCGGGGAAATAGATGAAATTTTGTATGTGGTCTTTACTCTAAAATTGTAAATCTGTATCAAATTGTGGTCTAAATCCATTAATGGAATACTTTTTGTCCGTGTGTTCTACGATAAATCAGAAACGAAACGAGCCAGATAGATGAAATTATATTTGTAGTCTTGACACATAGATCAGTATCAACCTTGAACCAAATATGTCTACAAGCGTATTGTTTGTGTATATTTGAAGACTGTGTTCAAAAATGCTGCGAGCTGGATGGATGAAATTTGCATGTGGCATTTCCATCAAAATTTTAGATGTGTGTCAAATTTTGAAAAATAAGTCATTGATAAGAGGTTACATATGTTTTCAATGCTCGAATTTCTTTGCTATGAAAATACAGCGTCAGTGATGTTTGGTGTACGGAGTGCCGCTTGAGAAATTAAATCTCTGCACCTTCACATCAGAATTTGGAATGATTGAAATTCAATTTGTAGTTTGCCAAAAAAAAATTGATCGATTTTAGACGAGCGAATTGTGCTCTTTAGTCCGGTTTAAATAACTGAACCCAGGGCCGGCTTCAGAGTATTCTTCGCCCTGTGCGAAATTATTGTGGCGCCTTCCCTTTGTATATATCGTATATTGGTACTTATGCTAAAAGATTTCACTATAATTAATAACGATAATAATCAAGATTTAATTATAGTAAAAGATTTACTTTCCTTTCTATTGTGTCCCAATCGGCAGCCATATAACGAGCGAATTTTCAGATTTATGATTAGGAATCCGCGCCCCTACACGCTGCGCCCTGTGCTGCTGCACGGGCTACACACCCTGGGAGCCAGCCCTGACTGAACTCATTTTAGTGAAAAAAAATTGATATCATTAGGAATTAAGTGGGATTATAGTTGCTCGATGCCTTTTATTTACACTTCTATTTAACTCGACTTCTTTCATGTTTGTAAGGATGGAATTTCGTTATCGATTTTTCACTCACTTCCTGGTGTGCTATAATTTTGAAATTTTATTGTTCTCGATGGCAATAAACTATTTTAATGTTATCAAAATTTAATTATCAGTTAATCGATTGATTTAATTAAATTTTGATTCCATACCAAAACTGGCGCCACTTGGTAAACAGTTTGAGAAAAATGAATTTCATGATACCATGATATTTTTAATAAGAAATCATAAATTGGAGACTAACCAGCGGGAGTGGTCTCCCCTAAACTTTCTCGTATACTTCTCGAAAAAGGTGCTGCTTCCCCTCCCCCCCGCGTGGATAAAAAAATTCGAACCTATTGTAACCCAGGATCCAATGACTATCAGAAAATATTTAGGTAAAAAATCAAATTCGATGAGATGCGTTCCGATTAAATGCATACCGATTTCTACTCTTTCTTCGCTTAAGGACAATCCTTCCGCGTGCTCAGATTGCTACCAAGTGCGCATGCGCATGGAGAATCGGATGATAAAGCAGCGCCAAGCAGGAGTTAATAAATATCGTGCACAGAAGATTGCGTCCAGTACGCATGCGTGTGGAGATAGCGGACTCGTTGGAGATGCGCTTATACAGACCGACAGACGGTCAACCTTTTGACGGATTTGGCCCAAAATTTTATACGGACCTACATTCATGACGATAAAACCGTGTACGAAATTTTATCCATCTAGCTATCCAAGTTTTTGAATTATAGCGTTCGCATGACCGCGGACATACAGACAGACAGACAGACTTCCCGCTGACGGATTTTGTCCAAAATTTGATAGAAACCTACAAATTATGTTTAAAGACCACATACCAAATTTCATCCCTTTATCTCTAATAGTTTTCGAGTTATCGTGTTCACAGACATACATAATTCTAAAATTGTGTTTTTCGGACTCGGGGAGGTCTGAAACGTGGAGATTCGTCAAAATCGCGAGTTCGAAATTTTTGACGATTACAATACTTTCTCTTTGTATACTTCGTATACGAGAAAGTAAAAAGTAGAAAATGATTAAAAATAAAGAAAAAAATCTACTACTTTTTAGTGCACTAATAAAAGTGTGCTTTAAGAACTCTTTTTATGAAATTTATTATTTTTAACTATTGAATTGAAGTAATTTATTTCGGTATTCGGATAAACATATGCTTCGTTCATCGTAGGTTTTTTTTATAGGATTATTTTAATTAGCAGAATTGCATCAAGGTTTCATCCTTTATGAACGCTAAAGGCTGCAAATACTCAACCAGATCAGTTTTCGGTCTGTCTTTGAGCTACGTACTACCCTAGGTTGGTTCTTGTTATAGTTCGCTGCAAATTTGAGGCAAGACTTGGCTGAACGAATATACCAAACTAATTATTATGTTCCAAAACAAATTTTAATTTCAGTACGGTGAAAATTTGATATACAAGAAATATCTAGATTATAAAGGATTAGTTTTAGAAACTTAATGGACTATATGGAGAGACATTAGATCATCGATAGATATTGACTGGTGAGGCTTATCTAGAATAATTAGGTGTCTCACGATATAATGTTAAATAGCTTAGAGAAGCTTTTGAGAAAGAAGGATTGCAGATAGCATGATTGATTGTGTCTGAGAGCTTTATACCATTTACCAAAAGTAGCTTCAATGAATAACAATTAATAGAATTGTCTTGCAATGGTTAGCGTACTGTGCGTTCCTTGTGATTTTCGCCGTCTGAAATTCCGGGAATTTTCAGAGCACTGGCATTCATCTAAAATTTTAGAACGAACATGCTGGTTAAGAGCATGCAAAATTTTACTTAGATTGGCGTCATGCAAGAAGCAAGTAGCCAAACTTCTTATCTGAATAAAGTACGGAAAAATCCTGCAATTTTGTTAAAATATGCATGTACTAACTGATATATCTAGCCTTGTCTCGGATAAGAATATTTTCAAGTGTTAAGTACCTTATAATACTTTAAACGTAATTAAACAGGTTTTGGTTCCAAGCAAGTCGTCATCGATTTGTTCAATCGCCTAACCCCTCGGCCAGCAGCTAAAGCCCTCTTTTCCTTTGTCTCCCATTTTGAACCACTGACAAGAGTCGAACCCTGGGATTCCATTTTCTCTACCTGTCAAAACAACAGGTTCCTTCATACCTTATGATTTTATTACAGCGGACTAGAAGTGAGTTTGTCCTCTCTTTGTTTTGTATGTTGTGTGCCTGACAGGAAAAACACCGTATAGTGTTCCTTCTTTCTCCTTATGTCTTCTCCCTTCGGTAGGAACGGGACGCAGTAACCTTGGAATGACTTTACACGTAATACGTAACTGAACGAAGTATAATTTT
>BGPR01000248.1:5432-15848 GCA_013235015.1 Araneus ventricosus
CGCCAAATCTCGCCAAGGTGCAACCCGGCGCCTCGGATCGCTTCTATTGTCATAGCCGTGACAGAAAAGCTGGCAGCCGTGGGAGGGGTATTATTTCAGAGTCTGGATCAGAAATTTGATGAGGCTTCGCCTTTTGCTTAATGTCCAGAATGATAAAGGGATTCCAGGGTAAGACGATAGCCCCTTCAGCCGCCTATTACCATAAGGTGTCCGTTTAGAAAGCGCCGGGATTACGCTTTAATGCGCCTTTTATCTTAGACCCAATACTTGGAGCGGCGGATTTAATATCGCCTATATTATGTTTGTCTGCTTTAGAACAGTCATTCGGCCCCTGATAATCTAGATCCCACCTCGACTGGACGTGGATTAGGAGGGATCTTTGACGGAGAGAGGTCCTTTAGAAATGTTTTCCTGCCAACCCTCGCCAGCGCTTTAAGCCAATTCTCCATAAAATGAATGCCCGGGATTTCCCTCAAATCCGGAAATGAAATTAAAGTTAATTTCTGTGGAGGGGTTTAAAAGAGAGAGTGCCGGATTTGTTTGGGTTGGGAATGGACTGGGTTTAATACAAGGGAGGCGGAGGAAAAAACAGTATGAAATGGAAATAAACTCTTTGAAATTTTATTGCTGTGTATACATTTAGTTGAAGGTAATTATATTTGTCGGAGACTCATTACATTTTACGACATTTAGGGTCCGTGGATTTTTCTTTATAGAATTAAAGTAAACAAATACAAAATTTTAACTCGACAATAGAGGTATCTCATGCTTATATTCTTCAAGGAATATACGCATGAGGTTTATAAGCTAAATCTCGATTCTGTTTTGAAGCTTAGTAATATTTCAGATCAAACTCTAGTGTCATTCTCCTGTCGATGGTATTGTTCTCATGGCATTGTGCTTGAAGTTTTAATTTGCAAATTGAAAAGCGCGTTAGAAATGAAATTATTCATTTTTAACAGAATACCTAATGAAAATATAAAATGGAATATTTTAGATTTGAAAGAGGAAATGCGTATATAATTTCAACATGCGAAGTTTGTTTTTCAAGTAAGGTCCGTTTTGAAATAAAAATAAAACAAGTTTAAAAAATTTCACAAAAGCTTTTATTTTCTGAGGGTATGAGCAGTTCTCCATTTTCTTATATAGTTTCCCTGTCGGTTCAAACATTTATCGTAGCGTACAATGTGTTTGCGGTTACCTTCCTCATAGAATTCTGCCGTCTGTGATAATACCCAATTATTCACAATAGTTTTCACTCATCAGTGTCTAAACGGCTGTCAGACAGGAAGGTCTTAAGATGGCAGGATAAGTGTCGGCCGTCTCCAGAGATGATACGACTTAAAAAAATCATCACCTTCCTCCTTGCAAAGGGACAAAAATGTTAGAGCACTTGCCAATCTTTTCTTTTTGTTTTATTCACTGAGGATTTCAGGAACCCATCGACAGCACATTTTTTTTTTTTTGTCTCCAGACACAATTTTAAACAAAACTGATCTTAAAACTTGTGCGAATTCCTATAGGAGCTTTGAAATTGTTAGTTTCCGGTTTGCGTGAATTTGGGTGTCAATTGTCTGCACCAAATCGTCAGTGATTACAGATGGCTGATCAGAACGCGATTTGGCGTGGATGTTTTCCATATCTTCTTTAAACAATCCCCTCCATTTTCTCACTTTACTGTCACTCATTGCATTGTCAGCGCATATCTGGAGATGGATACCCGCAGATTCCATAATTCTTGCTGTTAAGAATCGGATGACTCGCCGTATTTCACAGTCGGCGGCACACCATTTTAACTTCACACTGCGAAGTGTCTCCGTCGATGGTGTCGGATTTTGCGCAAAGAATGCCATAAGCATGAAGCACATTAATCCTCACGCGTGTACAAAATTTGTAAAGCTATTGACAAACGGACCTTAGTTTGGAAAACACAGTCATCGTACTTTACACAACATGATCTAGGTAATATGTTTCTTTCAGGACCATTCTGAAGAATGACTAGTACAAACGGACGTATCCCGCAACATTAGCAATATGTGACATCACTAACACACAAAACATTAAAGCTGTTCGCTTAGTACTTGCACTTTTTATTGTTTCATTGGCACTTTTCCCTTTGTATGAAACATTGTATTTTCAATATCGAGCTATATATTTTAAGAGATTCAACAAATATGTTCATCACTTCGTTTCCCAATTCACATGGGCCACCTAAAAATTAGATTAAGCATCCAATCCCTTATTCAAGCAAAGAAAGTCTCTGAAAATAATAGCGAGATAATAGAACCAATCAAAATCACATAAAACTGTGTGTTTCATTAAAATGCTTCCCACACCTGCACGTTCTGCCAGGGCCAGATTTCTCATAGGGACAACCTAGACCATGACCTAGGACGCAAATATTAAAGAAATGACAGTAAAATATTTACAAATTTCAGAATTATTTTTCAGATACCATATAAAATAGTTTTTAAACACATCCGTGCGCATTAAATAAAGTGACGACATATTTGCTTTGCCTATCTCTATAGTTGCGGTGAATGAATGCATGATGGGAGAGGGCGCAGAAGTAAGTGCGTTGGCCTAGGGCATAGAAACGTATAATTTCGATTATGCGTCCTGTTCTTAACAAACTTCTAAGCAATTGAATAAATTCAAATGTTTTTTTTTTTGCCCTTTCAGAGTCTAAATTCGTGGAATTTCCCGTAGTACAACTAAAAATTTATGTATGTAAAAAATACTCTATCAGCCTTACAGACGTGCTTCGTGAAGTTCCACATCCCTATGTTTTAACTCTCTTAAAACTGATTGTGTTTTAATAATTTTTCTGATTTTTTTCGAGCATGCCTCAAAGTTTTTTTTTTTACTGCAGAAACATTTTTTTACAATATACTCTACTTGACAAATCATAGACTTTTGACGGAATTTCTGAATTGAAATCTTAAAACAAGATTTTAGACTACACCATAGTACCACAGAGGATTTTGCACCTTTAAACTGCATCGAATAAAATCAAATTTTATAAACTATTCTCAGAAATAAAAAAATCCAATACCTTGGAATGTTCTAGGAAACATTTTGGCCAAATTTTCAATATCTTAATTTTGTTTCGATTCAAAGATAAAATGATCCAGTAAGTTATTTATTGTTAATGTTATTAATTAAAAGTAGCTATAGTATTATAGTTATTATTTCTACTGGTCTTTAAGCCCAGCTTTAGTATCTTAGTTATTATTTCTGCTATTATTGTGTGAACGTAGCTTATTATTATTATCTGTTTCACTTAACTCGTTATAGAAAATGAGTATTTTATAGGTTAGAAATTGTGTATCTATCCTCAAATCAATATTTTTCTCCAAAAATTTAATAGAAATATAATCCATCATTTTTTTAAAAAAATGTGTTGTGAATAAAATACGAAAATTTGCTTACGCTATTTACATTTTTCTCATTAAAAATTTATTTTATGTATACAATTAGTATAAATTTTCTGTTACGAGTTTTCAGAAATATATGTACCCCTCAAGACAGGAAAAAAATTTGCAATCCCTTTCCAACTTTCTTGTAAGTTAAATTGGTCAGGCTCCCACTAGTTCCCAATTATCTTCGATGCCAAGCATCGAAACTGTTAATACATAATCACCAATACATATTTAAATATCTAATAAAACTAATTAAATTTACAAACCTCGCGCATCATCTAACTTCGAAAGTGAGAAAAATTACCTGCATGACGCTTTTGAGTAGACATGATTTGATTAACTCATAAACATCTTTTAAAAAAAATTATGACTGAATCGCTGAAATCCGTCAGACTTGTCTAACATAAAAAACTCTCCAAGTCCACGGAGTGAATTTTTTTTTTCCTACTTCTTTTCTAAGCTCCATTTTTCCTCCACTTCTGTCATCATTTTATCTCTTAAAACCACATCATTTTTTTATTCGAGTTTTTGTCTTCATACAGTCTTTTTTTTCTCTCTCCATGACGAGACTGATTCACTGGTACTTGTCAGGATTCACCCTTTTTTTATTTTTGTAAATTTTTTTTAACCCTGTGCTTCTCCCAGCATCACTTAAGTGTGCAATGAAGATGATGGCTCTCCAGTTTCTTCCCTACCCCAAAGGAGGTGGAATAAAAAATGACAAGTGTGGGTAGATAACGAGTTTGAGTACGTCGGATTGTTGAAGAATTTTTATATCATATTTATTTTTTTTTAATGCGTAAAGTGCCCGATTACGTGTTGTTACTTTTTTACTCTGTCTTTTTTGGATAAATTGTTATAATTCGTATTTGAGCTTCTTTATTCACTGGGATACGGGAAAGAGATTTTCTGAAATACTTTCTCCGTCAAGTGAGGAGTTGACTCTTTTTTTTAAATGCTTTCTTCGATGACATAGAAAAAAAGTGTTGTACGAAAAAAAATTTGAGTGACTTTTTTTTCCTTTTACAAAAGCAGATATGTCATTTGAAAATATTTTGACATTTATCTTCTTAAATATTTTTTTTTATTATTGCAGGGAAGCTTTTAAATTTATCTCAAAATTCGAATGCTGTTCAACTTTTATTTAACATTACTATATCTTGAGTCCTATTTCTGCTTCTTGGGGTTACCTTTTGGATCAAGATATGGCAATTTCAATAAATATGCGAAAGAAAATTTTTAAGTTTACGTATATACAATTGAAAATTTGTATGGTATGAAAAAAAAATCCGATGATATAGAAAAAAGTGTTGTGCGAAAATTTTTTTGAGTGACTCATTTTTCTTTTACAAAAGCAGATACGTCATTTGAAAATATTTTGACATTTATCTTCTTGAATATGATTTTTTTTATTATTGCAGGGAAGCTTTAAAATTTATCTTAAAATTAGAATGCTGTTCAAATTTTATTTAACCTTACTATATCTTGAGCCATACTTCTGCTTCTTGGAGTTACCTTTTAGATCAAGATATAGCAATTCCAATAAATATACGAAAGAAAATTCTCAAGTTTTCTGAAAAAGTCGAACACGAGACATGTACTTTATTGCTGTTATTAAGAAATAAGACACGTATATACGAATGAAAACTTGTATGCTATGAAAAAAATTTCGAGGATACAGAAAAAATGTTTTGTGTGAAAAAATTTTTGAGTGACTTTTTTTTCTTTTACGAAAGTAGATACGTCATTTGAAAATATTTTGACATTTATCTTCTTGAAAATGATTTTCTTTATTATTGCTGGGAAGCTTTAAAATTTATCTTAAAATTCGAATGCTGGTCAACTTTTATTTAACCTTACTATATCTTGAGTCATATATTTGCATCTTGGGGTTAACTTTTGGATCAAGATATTGCAATTCCAATATATATACGAAAGAAAATTCTCAAGTTTTCTGAAAAAGTCGAACACGAAACATATACTTTATTGCTACTATTACGAAATAAATTCACACGTATATACAAATGAAAATTTGTATTCATGAACAGTGTTTACTTCTGATAATTGGAATTTATGCTTATATAACAGTAATGATTAATAATAACTAAAATACATAATTTAATTTTACGTCAATTGTATCAGTACATTTAATGAAAATTAAATGGATACGTTAAGCGTGAACAAATTATCTACACAAATTTGAAAATTTTACCAACCGAAGTTAAAATAAATAAAAAAAATTAAGGTATAAGCTTTTATTCAAAATGCACTTTAAATGAGAAAATAAGTCTACACATTATAATTTCGTCAAAATGAACTCAAAAGTAAAAAATAATTTTTCTGATTACAATAAATCCATGGTTCGAATAAAAGCGTGGGCGCCTTATAAAGCACCATATGATTTGTGTATATTTTCTTAAACAAATGGAATATTCCTAGAAGGTAAGAACACCCACGCCTTTATTCGAACCATGCATTTTATTGTAATCAGAAAAATTATTTTTTACTTTTGAGTTCATTTTGACGAAATTATAATGTGTCAACGTATTTTCTCATTTAAAGTGCATTTTGAATAAAAGCTTATACCTTAATATATTTTTATTTATTTTATTTTCTACTTTTTAGTGACAGCTGACACGAATATACACGGCATGTTAGGCATAGTAAACCAAAGTCAGTTATTGTATTCTCCAATATAAAACACATCTTAAAATTATTATATACATATGTACAATTACATTTTTAAAATGATTTAATGGCATTAAATTTCTGAAATATAAATCCGTAATATATTATGTGATAACTTACAATTATTATCAACAATGTAATAGAAAAATGAGAGAAACGATCTACACAACTTTCTCTTTTTACTTTGAGTGCGAAACATTTGGCACACACGAAGTAAAAAAAAAATCTGATCGTTGGCGAATTCTAATAGAAAGTAAACCCAAGACGCGTAGAAACACGAGCTATTACGTCATTCATCGATGCAGCGCCGGAAGTATAGCGTATTCTACGTTAGCTTCGTGGTGTTGTTACATCCCTACGTAACGTGAGGTTACCACCTTCCAAACTTTATTGCCCAGATATGATGCTAAATTTTTAATATCGTTTTTTAGGTTTAAAATAGGTAAAAATTGCACATTTTTTTGCATAATATTGTATTGTCACCGGAAACCCACCACTGTGCTGAATTTGAAAGCTGTAGCTCGATTGGAAGTGGGTAAGAAATCGATATCAAGATTTGTGGACAAGACACTCAAGTTGAATAAAAGCTTATAGTTATAAAAAAACTGGCAGTTATACTTTTTGTTGTCTTTTAATAACTTTTATCAAATGCTGAGGGATTTTTCAAATTGTCTGGAAAATCAACACTTTCGCAAACGCACATGCGGTCCCAAAAATTAACACATATTTAAGAAAAAATAAAAAAAAAGTTATGAAAAATTAACCACATGTTTTTTTATTTGATTAGAATTTTAAAAATTCTGATGAAACAATGTTAACAATTCGCACGAAATTTCACTTTATGTAGAGCGTTCGATGTTGGGCCAATTTACTTTGTTCAGGTTGATTTCCAGTACAAATGTTCTTGTAATAATAGGCAAAATAACTGATTTCTTGAAGCTTCACACACTAAATCACAAATGTTACTTTGCAATTAAGTACCAGGTTTCGAATAATTTGATTTTTATTTAATATTTTAAATATTTTAAGACATGGAACTAATTCCTTGCAGCACGTTCAAGGGAAATTTTAACTCTTTGATCAATTTAATGTTTATTTTTCTTTGGCACAACGCAGTAGTAGGACCGTATTCCCTTAACATGTGGCAAGGTGAAGTGAATATGTCAACACTCTGACTGCAGAAATTTTAAATAGCTATTCAGAGGCCACGTTATAAAATATGACCAAATACTTTCTAAACTAATCGAACTGATTTTATATGGAAAGCTATACATTTATAATACAGGGTTAGCCTAAATGATTCATCGGGTATCAAAACACTGTGTATTGAGAGGTATACGACCTACAAAGACGGGTGATACATGACAAGATACGTACACTCCCCAAGTTTAAAAGCTCGCGTGCTCGCTAGATGGCAGGCCTGCAGCGGAACTGTACAAGATGGCGGGAATGCAGGAGAAGAGTTTTGTTTGTGGAATATGCAAAGTGTTCTTCGGTCACGAGCGTTCAGCGTGCATTCCTACGCAAATACGGAAAAGATGTACCTCTTCATTTGTAGTATGTTCCAGAAACTTGGTTAATGTATGTATAATTTTCATGTATCCCCCGTCTTTGTACGTCGTATGCTTGTAAATAAACAGTCCTTTGAAACCCGATGAATCATTTAGGCTAATCCTGTATAATTCACGAGCTATAATAGTAAGAGATACACGCTAACACGCGAAAATCGTGGGTTGCGGGAGAAAATAGACGTCTACCTTGCACTTCAAGCGAGATACATAGCTAGTTGGTTAACTGACACGATATTCTTCGTTACCTTTCCCACCATACCAATGTCCCACAATGCCAAGAACGTCTGGCTGACGTCTTATTGAAAGTATTCGCAGTGGCGGCTCGTCTGCTCAGAAACAAGCAGTGCTGCAAAAGTTGTATAGACCTAAGTTGTAAGAAATGTTGTGCTGATTGCTTTGGTATATAATGTTGATGTACTAAAAATTGATAGTTTTTGAGTTATAAGCAAAAAACTGGGAAAAATTATTTTTTCATATTTTTTGGCTGTAACGAAAATTCCAACAAAAATTCTTGATGGCAAACTCAGATTCGTAGTGAGAACCCCAAAACACATAAAGGAGCAAAAAGTTACAACTCCTCGAGAACTTTATTTAATAAAACTACTTAATGTCTGGACTACTGAGAAAAAGCAAAAAAAGTCAAATGGGGAAGTCGCGCCAAACCAGAGCATTAGACATCCGAATAGCACACGACGTTTTACTATGAATCATAGCACATTGCCTTTGTGAATTAGCCCTCTTATTTGGAGATAGATTCGGATTAGACCTGAAGACTAAAAGTAGTAAAATTTGTAAGTGCTAAAAGCGAAAATGTTGGGAAGTCGCCAAAAAATATTCCGTCATTCCTCACGGACTAGGCGATTCTTTCACGTTCTTTTGAACCACTTAAAGGACAAACACGCACTCTTTACGTTTGCCACATTATGAAGACACATTATTGTTCATTTTGTACTTTAACGTGAAAAATGGTGTTTGAATTTCAGTGGCACTTGCATCGGTTAGCACTTTAATCTTCAACTGCCACGTGGTATAATCTAAACACGTTTATTCCGTTTTATGCCAAGTATATAACTTTCCAATCCTTGTAAAAATATTACATACCTAATAGTTCTGCTCTCATCTTTTACAGGCACCAAGAGACATGGACATGAAGGCCGAAGGTTCACGGAATTCCGCTCTTCCCGTGGACAGTGGATCCATCACCAGGCCGCTCACAGAGAGTGCTAATTGCGCGGCCTGCCAGAAACCAATCCGGGAACGGTATTTGCTGAAAGCCCTCGACCAGTTCTGGCACGAGGACTGCCTCAAATGCGCCTGTTGCGACTGCCGGTTGGGGGAGGTTGGATCCACGCTTTTCACCAAGGCCAATCTCATTCTTTGCAAAAGAGACTACCTCAGGTACTACAAAGTTACTTTTCTTAATCATATAACATCCTCCACTCACGATAGTTCAATACAAACCCTGTAGAATTATCGCGCTGATAATTCTACAAGGTTTGTATTGTGATAGGGATAATAGATGGATTACTGGACACTCGAAGTACTTAAATTTCCAAGGCAAAGCTATTGGTGAATAGAAAGCGGAATAATGACAATGTTCTATAATTAATTAGAATTTTGCTATGGGAATTAAAAATATATGTATATTCATTGCTTACCGATAAAAAAACTCCCCTTAAATTTTACTGAAAATAAGAAAAGGCATCTGCTTTATGAAAATTTTCTTGCTGCTATTACTCTCATTTACAGGCTTTGTCTTTGTAAAATTTATTTAACAGTTAACTTAGTAAATTTGACCGTGACTATTTCTAAAAGAAATGTTATGTAGGCATATCAACTTCTTCGTAGCGGAAACATCGATGGTTTTACAAATTTTTGCACATTAAAAAGCCTGAAATGGCTGTCATTTTCAAACGAACTCTCAAGAGACTATTCATCAGTGGTTCTAACACTTATCTTAGAAATCCTCTCAGGATTCGAGTTGTATGCAAAGATATTAAAATCACATCATAGCCAGCGATATACTACATGCTGCATTTCTTTGAAATACGAATTCCAATCGATACTATTCTAAAAATTTTTGTAAAATAAGTTTTTGCCGGTGATAAAAGCTTCCTTTAGCTGCTACAAGTTGCACGAATGCAAAAAGTAACAGCATCACTGTTAAGTGGCGTAATACTTTTAATTTGATGTAGAACGAATTTTTTTATTCAGGACAGAAGTGTGATTTAAAACGCATCTTGTAGAATTCTGCTTATAAAACAAATAGAAAATCAATGCTACTAACAAAATATACGACTTTGTTTATGTTTTAAATCTTTGAATTGTCTTTTTGTACAAGAGTAACAAAGTTAAGTTCGAGCCTAACCTCAAATTATCTTAAAAATAATATATAAAAATACTTGCATTTATTAGAAAGCAGTGCTCTTTGACCAGAAAATCGAAATTTCATGAAAATTTTGAAAATGTATTCCACAATTTATTCCACCTCGTTCCAAGATTCAAAATACTTCATAAACTACACATCTTTAGGCCTTATAGGGGTTTACGAGCCCAGATTTTTGAAATAAAACAGAATGAAGTAGTGCAGTGACTACACCACATCAATATTGCTCACATTAATTATTCATAAAATACGGACCATTCGAAGCGGAAACACAACTCCAAGACATCTCTAGCAGTTGTTGAATCCGAACCCTGGTGCACCCTCCCCTTCCGACAACTGCACCGAAGCC
>BGPR01000248.1:15893-32405 GCA_013235015.1 Araneus ventricosus
CAGCAACCCACCTCCGAAGCTGAATCGCAATTAGAAGAGCAACCGTATTATGATTAAGACACCCTTTTAGAAAACAAGAAGAAACTGAAAATTTCCAGCTCTCGTCGGGGGGCCAGGGGTGGGTAAGAGGCAGCAGCGAATTCGAGGGGTTGGGAATTAACTAATTAATTAGGGAATTAGTCGAGGATCTTGTTTAAAACGGGGTAATTAAAATCCTAAAGGCATAAAATTGGGAATGAATTACAGCATGACAGCGACGCAGGGAAGTTGGGCATAGAAGAGAGAACTTTTATGCGATTTTAAACTGACGCACACTCTGCTCTTCTTGCTCGGGTCTTTTCGGGAGTTGTTTGACTTGGGGAATACGTATTGCCGATTGATTACTTTTAAGGGAGGAATTGAGGGGATTATATTTAGCGGTGTGTGCACACTTATGCGTAAGCAGGACGCTTTTTGACATGGACGCTAACCTGGTGATTAATGCGCGAGTAATTAGAATTAATCGCCGATTTTCTGGAGAGAAGATTTTTCGTTTTTGGATGAGGAGCGAGAGGAATATGTGCTTAGAGTAGTTGCTGCAGCTTTAGTTGAAATAAATAACTTGAACCTCATCGGATTTCTGTTTTCGCTTTTAAGTCATTTTTGGTGATAATGAAAGATGGTGTTTATCGAACCTCTTAGAAAATCTTCGTAATTAGCGAAATGGAATTTGTAGACAGTGAACAAAATTTTTTCTAATATTTATTTTCAATATTTGAAATTTAGCATTTTAAGGGTAATTTCTTTATATATTATTTGTTGCGATTTGTTTTTAAAAAGTAGACTGTTTTGACGAAATAAAATCACATTTGGCAAAAGCAGAGTTAAAATAATTAGTAAAATTTTGTTACTTCTTTATCTTCGAGACTATCGAGTTTGGAATCTTGCATTCTATGCCACTCGAAACCTTTCTCATTGAGCTTGTGCCTTTTAAAGCTGTTCTATTCATACTTTCACTTAAATTAATCACGGATTTGAAAACCGATAAAATGAAACTTCTAAATTGAATCTTAACATTTACTTGTAAGCAAACTCTTTGAGTGAAACCCATTAAACAATTCATCTTGAAATTTATTTTAATGTGTTCATATTGAGAAAGTAATAAAAATATTATTTTGTTGATTTTTTTAGCAGATTTACATAAATCAATACTTCTTTCGGTGATTAATCAACTTTCTTCTATAGTTTCTTAATTCAATTTTCCTCTATAGAATTTTCAATTATGAATTTTATGAGTTTCGAAATAATTTTGATTATAAAATTCTATAATTGATATAATATATCAGATGTATGAAAACTAAGGTGTTGATAAAATGAATAAAACTTCGTAACATTCTTAAAAGGTTTTGGAGAAAAGAGAATTAAATTATAGTTTATTTGTGCTTGTATATTAGTAATATACTATCTGTTCCTGCACAGAACATCTGCGCTCGATTATACCGCATACTATGATTTTCCTGATGCTTCTATAGCCAAACTGCGCCATTCAGCGCTCCAAGAAAATTCGCCAAGTTGAAAAAAGGCGCCAAGTGATGTGCGCATAAAATAAAAGTAGCCAATATACAATGCTCACCACTGGAAGTTCCATGATGTTCACCTCAATTTGCGAACTGACACAATTTTATCTTCGCCAACCAAAAATATTTTGATGCTGATCTAAACATTCTCTGGCTCGCCTAAGGCCATCGGTTTCATTTTTAACTGATCTGTTTTGAATCATTTCATCCAAAGTTTCATTATATTTTAAGAAATATTGTGAATTCTTAATCTTCAACTCATTTTTCCCTAGAAAAAGTTATTATACATCAGAACGAATATAGTAACAGGCTATGACTATGAAGTTAAGCCTAGCATGGAGGAGGCTTCCAGTTTTGGTTTGTAAACAAACCGATCGTTGCCATCGGCAAAAGAGAAATTAAACTCTTTTCTGTGCCACGTACCTTAGCGTTTTATATATTTGTATTTTTATATATAGTTAAATATTTCAATTAATCAAAACATGCGTTAATTTTAAATATTTAACTAAAAATTAAAATTAAAATCAAATTACCTTATCAATAATCATACAAATGAAGTACAAAAGATAGTTTGATTAAAGACTATTACACTATGAAAAAAGACAACCTAGAATTGGAATTCCAATAATCAAATACCTATCAGCCTTGGGAACTTATATGTTTATATAAATAATGATTTCTATTATGAATTCGTTGTTGTAGTTGTTAAATAAGGAACAAGCCGAGCAAATAATTACTTTTCATTTATTATCAAAATATTTAAGTCAATTTCAGGAGAGTGACTGACATACGTGCATCGTAGTTTAGGTTTTCAAGTCAAAAGCGAACAGAAAATGCCTCCATTTTCTCAGATAATGGATTAACATATAGACACGTGATCAAAGTGAAGGGAATGATAGCTATTTTTTGTAAATTACGTAAGTGTTTTAGGGGAAAAGTATGGCTCCAACAAGTCGCTGATTTCGCTATTTATGTGGGCGTGTAGAAGTAATTAGAATATTCTTTTGGTAATAAATATGCCACAACGCGAGATTCAATATACCTCCAGCGCGGGAAATAAAACGAAATTGGAGTTTAAGAAAAGTGATTTTGGAATACATTAAGATTTAAAAATATATATTATTAGAATTTAAAGTAAATTTGAGTTATATATATATAATGTTCAAAATTTCTGAGTACACTTTAATCTGTTTCCTGCTGGGAATAATTAAAGCAATGTTGCAGGCAAAATGGAAGCAAAGTAATTGTATTAAACTGTGAAATTATGCTTATAATTGCGATTGTGTGGTAAAATATAGCACGGCTTTAAATGAAAAGTAATTGTTGAGTATATTTGGTGTAATTATTTGAGTATAATCGGTGCTTGATTTCTTCCAGAAAGTTGTGCTTTTTTTCCTTATTTTCTTTATTAATATTATTTAGTTATTAATCAAGAATTGTATGTAGGAAAGTTTGAAATTGTGATTAGAAATTTTGTATAGGTTGCTTTAGCCTTTATCTTATGAAGCATCGTACTTTGTAGCGAATTGCAGTACTTGAATATCAACTTTGCTGGCGTTCTTCGAAACCGCCTGTAGATCGAAATTTGTATGTCCTTAAAGACAGGTCAAGTAACTAATTATTACTAAACTTAATAATTTTTTATATAATGATACGTTTTTCTTTACTTCCAAAGATTTGTCATGAATTTTCGAATACTAGAACAATAATTTCTGTCTTCAATATTCATTGGTCAAGAAAAGTTTTATGGCATTCATGATTTCTGATGTCTATTAGAAATTATATTTTGAATGCCAAGCCTTTTTAAGAAGAAACAAAAATGATCAAAATAAACTAAATGATGTTACTGCTGAAAGTATTTTCTGATATATAAAAACTATAAAGGAAGCTATATAAATTGACATATTAATTATGCTAGGTCTGAAATGTCCCTCATGGTATTCGCAAAACACTTACAGTCGTCATAAAAAATTCACGACACGTGTTTGAATGTTTAGAATATGCAGATATCCTTAAAAAATATATTTTTTAAAAAAAGCTTTAACTGTCGCGGCTTAACTTAAAAGTCGCCTCCAAACTTAAAAAACTCACATGAGAAATTTGAAAAATTTTGGATAAAGGGTCCTTCACTTTACAACAAAACCCTCCCTTACCTTTCTATTCTGATTATACACAGATTTCCCAACCTCCCCAAAATGTCCTTAAAAGGTCCCACAGTCCCCATCTAATCGCCTTTTTACATCTCTCCATATACCAAAAATGTTTTATGCTTATGCGGCTCTGCACTCACTTTGGGAAAGAGCACTTAACCAATAGCCGGACAACAAGCCGATGCGAAACAGCGGCTCTGGTCAGCTAAGATTACGCCACGGAAGAAATGTCCCTTTAAAGAAATGCATTTTATATAGAAATGCATTTTCTGCTATACGTTTATTTATTTCTTCGAAGTCCCCACCGTACACAGCGCATTTTGCGTTTAAGCAAAAAGCTTTCGTTTTTTTTCTGAAGTTCTTTTCTTGCGTGGGTCCACCCCTTTAGTTTCCATCTTGTTTTGCTGCCTTGCTTTCTGAGAACCATAAAGTCGTCTCCATTTACAAATCTATATAAATGTAATAACACTCGAAAATATGATGCATTTTGACGGCGGCCTTTTTCTTTTACCACGAAATGGTCAACTTTTAGATTATATGTACGTTCCTCGGACCATTACGTCGGGTGTAATGTTACAAGGTTAACAGAGTTTGGAGACTTCTTAGGTTTCTGGTATTCACCGAATTTCTAGAATTGAATTTGGATTTTATCTTGCAGTCAAATATAGCTTTCCGGAAAATTTTGAACGAAATGTCTTTTGTTAGGGCATTTTGTCGTTGATGTAGAACAGCTTCGGATTAAGTTTCAATATTAAGTTTGATAAAAGGTTAAGATATGGTTTCTGTTATTTATAAAATAGAGTTGAGGTATTGTTTACACATGACTCAATTCTTCTAAAAAGAATAGATGTTGCTAATGGTACATTCTAGGAAAACATGTTATTTTTACTCCATCTTTGAAATATGAAACATCTTATTATTTTCTTTGTACTGACCATTTTCAATTCATGTTTGAAATGTGAAATTAGTTTTTTCCTTTTAAACTGACCTTTTTAAAAATTCGCATTTGAAATACGAAACCAACTTATTTTGTTTCTAGTAGTGATCACATTCTATACTTGTACACATGTCTATGTTTCCAAAGTTACTTTTCTCAAAAGCATTTTTATTAAATAATCTAATTAAAAGAGATGTTATGATGTTTGCTGATTCCATTTAGCCTTGCATAATTGGACAATGACTCATGTTAAAGGAGAAGTGCTACACCTTCAGTTGGTTAAAGCTTCTGTATATATGGGCTTAATTTGCCTTCCTGGTGGACTCTCAGGGGAAACTAGCACAGATTTGTGTTTCACTTGGAGAAAAACCAGGAAAATCTCCAAAGCCAGACAGACTGCAACAAGCAATTCGTTTTCAAACCACACACCGGTCTACCAGTTTTCGAATAATTGCTAGCTAAAAGCACTTCCCGGACAGAACCCACAACATTCTCCCTCCGATTCAAATTCCTCAGCCATGCCTTGCCTTAGCGACCTGGGCCATTGCTGGTCAAGAGCACAGCCTCGACAGAACCCACGACCTTCTCCCTCCGATTCAAATTCCTCAGCCATGCCTTGCCTTAACTTTCTGGGCCACTGGCGGCCAAAAGAGAAGGCAGTCTTACTTTTTTAACAATGCAACATTCATTCCAGTGCCAGAGATTTGTTGTATTTACAGGGCGACAATTACTTTCAGGAACGCATCATTGAACTAATTATTGGAGATAGATGGCTCCTCTAATTCAAGATACATTTCGCCGTTCTATATCTTTTTCTAATGACATTGCATTTTAATTAAAAGCTATTCTAAAAATTAGTCTTCAATTCATATTCATTAAGAATTTAAATAGTATGCAAGAATTAATACTAAGTAATTATTTCTTAATCTCTTGGTTGGCCTCATTTTAAAAACAAATCCAAAACTCATTTTTAGCAATAGTTCCAGATGGAAACGTTTTGCTGCCTTCAAATTGCATTTTATACTATAAAATTATAATTTGCTGATAATTCTGAGTGTCAAGATTCTTTCACAGAAAAGGACTGCTTATTAACAATATTTTCGGAGATGATGCGAATAAAACGTCCATAATTGACATAACTATTTGTTACTATTTTAGTTACGGAATAATTAGTTCTTTAAATGTCAGAGGCTTTTCAAAGTTATTCAATCACATGACTAAATTTTGAGAACTATGATCTATGAAGCTTCTGCGTTTCGAAATTTTAAAATATAATGCAGAAAATAGTCCAAAGTAACAAATCTCGATTTTAGCCTTTCAATCCCAAAACCAATATCCTTACCACTAGGCCACCACAATCCTCAGAGCTCCTGTGAATACGCGGAAATGTTTGATGGCAGTTGTCTACTTGGGAATCGTTCTCTGCGTATCCGCCTAGAGACTGCTCGGTTTTCATCCGTAAGCTCATCCATAAAATGAGTCTCAGCCAACTCCGTGTTCGTGTAGCAATGCCTAATGAACGAAATCCGCACCGGAAGTGAAGATTCATGACAGCGCCCTCTTCCACCTCAACATGTCATTTCCGTACGTGTTTTTCTTTCGAAAATTTGCTTATTTGGACCTCATCCACCTACACTTAAATTTGCACCAGATGATTTAGAATCACACTTTAATGAAGCCAATCAAACAAGTTCTTTTTAAGCAATTCCTAAGTAATATTTCGCGATGAAATTATACCGGAAGCGTAATAAATATTTAAAAAAGATAATGAAATTAAGGCAATATCAGCTTAGGAAGAGTAGGCCGTAACTTTTGTTCGCCTGAAATTACTACTCCTTTTCAATAAGTTCAAGCACATGTTAAACAACGTGAGTTAAGGAAAAAGGAAAGTAACATTTTTAAATAAAGCAAAGGGAAAATTTCTCTGTTGTTTCTCCCCATGAATATTGAAAAGCAACCACCTTATCACTCCATTCCTCACCTTGAAATCGACTCCCTGTTCGAACGGGAAAGAGATTCCCCATTTATTTACTACTTCTCATCATTGTCCCAACCCCCTGCAAATCGGAACTTCCCTATAAAAGTTCCTGCCTCCGGGCCAGCCATGGTGTAACGACCCTAACAACACTGCCTCGGTGATTTTGGAGCAGTTAGTGGTTTGCTGGAACAGAAAGACAACGCCTAAAATAAACGAGGATCTCGCCGAATAGAAAAGTTTTCCACGCTGGGTGAGGGAGAAGCAGTTACGAAGGAATCGAAATCTTTCCTCTTTTTAAAAGACACAATTAGAATAATTGGCTGTTGGCGCTAGCGGTTTTAATCACCTTTAGGGTATAAAAGAGGCTGGAGACGATGGGGATGGAGGGAGGTACAATGTCGTTTGCGTCGGGGTGGTGGAAAATTTTTATTTTCGTCTTTCCCCGAATGTGCCTACGGTGGTACTGCTTGCTGCTGCTGCTACAGCAAGCAATGCTGCCGTCTTAACGATATGGCGTTAAGTTCTCCACAAATTGTTCCAGCGCTTTTAAATTTTCTTCTGCAGTATCGTCTGCGGAACAATGAATCGTTTGGCCGGAACACTTTTAAATATCGTTTTTAATTTCTGCTGTATCGTTATCGCCGTGTTGGGGTTGGAAGGCTTCTTCCTCCACCTTCTGGGCATGGGTTTGTGTCGGCGTCTCACAAAAGCAATTGTGGATTGTTTTTTGGTCTTGTTTATGCGCTGGGATTCTTTGTGTGAGAAAACGAATCCCCCATTTCCGAATAAATGGCATCGGAGATTAGAAGTTTCGGCGTTGGCGGGAATGGCGTTTTAAAACTAAAAAGCAATTGCTCTGGATATCTATCGGAGTGGTTTTAATTGTGATGTAGCGACCCCATAAAAGCGAGATAAAAGTTTATTACTGGGCTCCGGAGGCTCGTTTGGTTAACTTACTGGAAGCGCGCGTTGAAAGGGTTTTCGGCCGTATGCGAGTTGGTTTGTTTACTTTTTACGAAAGTTTGGATTGTTTTGTCTGTTTGCGCGCTTTCGGCGCACTTTTCCGGGGAAGGGAAAATAGAGACGCGTTTTGTTTCATTTCACAATCAGAATATGTTGAAAATTGCTGGCTTCTCCATTAAACTTTTGGGAAAACCGGGAAATTTATAGAATGGTTAAAACTTATATCTTTAACTAAATTCTTTTTTTTTAGTTTTTAACTAAAATTTTTCTTGCGAAAACGATAATATTTATTCAAAGCGTCTAATTTCTTTTCAAGAATTGAAAACAGCGATCATATCATTGAAACTTCCCGTTAGTGAAAGGTTAAAAATTCTAAATAAATAATAAATGCTTTTGTGGTTCTTTAGATGGATACATTGTATCATAATTATTAATAACAAATTTTATGGATTTACTTCTGTTCGAGAATTGAGCTTTTAAATTCATAAATTTTATTAAATAAACGTATTTCCTAGGGATAACAAATGTGATTTCTCGTAATTTATTTCCCAATTACAGGAGCGTTAAAAATCAGGTTTGCGCTATATTCTTATTTCAGTGGAGCTGTGACAAAAGAAATAATTTAGCACTATTTGCTTATATTTTATGCAACCTTTTTACTGGTATATTTCATTTCTAAAATTTTTCATTAATACGATTGTTTTATAATAGATAATCTTGACAAGGGCTTAAGTTTGTTTTATATACTGTCAGTATTTTGTGAAAAAAAGTCTATCTGCATTGATACGTTTTTTTAAATTTTTTGCTTTTTATCTGATAAAATATTTAAAAATTTTGATCCTGTTAAGATGTCGAGAGATTGTAAAAAGTGAATGCATATTTAAAATTTGAATTTTGATTTTTAAAGTTAGAAGTTTCGATTTTTTCACTCGTGCCAAGAAAGCATATTTAGTTTTAAAATTTAGTTTTCTGTTCTTTGTTTGTATTACTATTGAAATAATATTTTCATATGAGGCACAGCAATATTAGTTACCTCAAATTGTTTCGTTAATATTGTGACTATATTTAAAAAATTATTAATAAAATTCATTACAAAATGTTGACCGCGTGCATAAATACTAGAAAATGATTATTCTATTGATGAAAGATTATGGAAGACAAGACAACTTCAGATTGAATTTTAGAAAAGTTATTTGATTTTAGTTTTTTTCCAAACTTTTAAGAAATAACCCATTCATCCATTAATTAAACAACTAACATCTTAGAGGAACGGAGGATAAATTTTTTATTTTTCACACGGTTTCTTGTAACAATTTTCTCTGCTATATATTATTGCATTTGATATGGGAAAAAAGGTATCATTAATGCAGGAAGTTTTACCTAAATACTGAAACATTTTAAATATTTTTTTCTTATTTTTTTGCTGTTTGACGTTAAGGAATCTCTCGAAAATAAGCGCTTTTAAAATTTTTTCATCCCTCTCTTAGCCTCGCAGCTTTCCCCTTAATAAGAATCTATTTTTTTTTTCTGTTTTTCCGTACATAACACGTTTGGGGCCTTTCAGCAATATGTGTCGTCATGTAAGATAAACACATTTACAGATAAAGTGAGCTGACTGGTTTAGGTTTGGCTCAGCGATAGTTTTCGGAAAATTACAGATACTCGTCGACTTGGATCCAGTTCCGTTCCGACTGACGTCGGACTGTTTTTTAATTTTTCAATACTATTTTTATTCAAATGGATTATAAAAATTGTGCATAAAACACAAATATTTAATCTATGAGGTATATTTTTGTAATATTATAATACATAATACTCTTTTATACGTACTGTAAAAAAATAGAGATTTAAAATTTATTTTGTGGTTGTAAATTGCGTAAATCGAGGAGAAGGTATATTGGTACTTACTTCACCACATTTAAAGATTTTAAAGACTTCTTTTTAATTTAGATACTGTGCTGATGGTATCTATGTTATTATGAGGAAGATATCTACATAATTAAAATTTTCCTACTTAGCGCGAGTATTTGATCACCCTGTCTGGAATCCTGAAAAAAAAACGCGTATGCAATAACATAGAAATTAAAATTATAATAATAAATCAAAAATTAAATACAAGAAATATTGCTTCCAAATATTTTTTGTAATTTATTTAGAATTTTCATCTATAATAATTTCTGTTTTCCTGTGAGCACTCATCAATTAATAACTGAACGAAGTTATGCAATGGGAAACGAACTCCAAATACACAATTTAAAATATGGCTTTGTTCGAAACGAAATTCAAATGCTGCATTTCTCCAAAATTTATTTTTGAATTATATGCAATCTTCTGCGCAACTCGTTAAGTTGGTTTAATTCTGCATAGCAAATTACACACATTGAGGTGCAATTTGCAGTAGTGGATTCGTAATCCATAAATTAGTGGTGGGCTCACGATTGAATAATTGGGTCCAATTATAACTGTCTGCTCTAGTTTTTAAACTCAGATATATTTCATATTTTAATGGGTACAAGCCTAGTAAGCAGCAATCCAGAAAACATGCAGTTTAGACATAGTCGCTGTAAAGATCCTAGCATACAGTTTTTCAAAGTTTTCTCATGTATGTAACTAAATATTATTTTCTTCATCGTGAATGAATAATGCTTAATTATGATCATATATTCTGTTTAGTTAAACCTAGTTAGTATTAGGAAAGTAATATACATCTTAAATCAAATCATTCTTGCCGTTTGGAACACATCCTTGTCCAAATAAATTGTCATAAACATGTTCGTGTTGTCTGAATTAGGCGACATATTTTGATCAAAGAGAAAAAAATTTAAAATAAGAAAATTAGCGAAGTATATCATTTTGAATGTAAATTTTTAAAAAATATATTTTTTGGTATACATACAGTTATAAATAATTTCGCCAATGGAATTTCAGGTTTTTCTATAAAAGGACAATTATGTGCTTTCGTTCACTTTTTATTTACATGAAATAATAAAATTAGTTGGCTCTGTGTGTGTGTGTCGCACTAGATGTTTATATGAGGCCTTAGACAAATCTATATTGGTCATGAAGACTCAATTTATATTAAATAAGAACTTTTAAAGGAATACGAATCAATGGGAAGTCTAATTCCAGGCAGCATATAAAATATATATCCAATAAGCAATTAACATTCATTAGAAAATTGTTTTGGGGAAAAATGTTTCTTAATCCATTATGTGACACACTAATCAAGCGACTGGCATTTCGGATCAGCAAAGTCATGCCGACACGACTTCCATTCGTCAAAAAAAAAAAAAAATTTACGACTCAGCTTAACGAGAGCGAAAGGGAACAAACCGAATGCCTTATCTGACATATGGCACTTATTCACCGTCAGAATTTCAAACCTTCTTAATCGATTTATTTCAATTCAGACACCGTTCAAAAATTCAGGCCGTTCAAAAATTCAGAAAATTTATGGCACGAGTGGGGCGAAACGCGGCATATTCACGGCACCGGACTCTTGGGAATTGCGACCAATTTACCGCAACCCATTGTCGGAAGTCCGACAAAAGAAAAAAAAACAATGGAAAATCTAATTCCGATGGGCGTTGTCCAGTCCAGTCCACCCCAAAAAGAACAGCAGCATCCAGAATACGAAAAGGTCGTGGTCTGGGTCTCACCACAAGTGTGGTTCCGGTATCCATCCAAGACGACCCCCCAAGGAGGCCACACGCCCGCCGATTCGATTTCCAAACCGTTTCCTTTCGGTGTGTTCTGCCCCGAATACAAACGCCTCATTTGCAAACAAAGTGCCGATTACGCCGGATTTTTATTTTTGTGGGAGAGGTTTCCAGGGTTTTTTGTATGGGAGTGCTGTGGGTCGTTTTGTGGCGGAGTGGAGTTGTAGGGAAAAGGACCCGGATGACATCTCGGGCTCTCTGGCTCAGACACGGTCGCGAATCAAATGATCAGATAACCCGTTTCCTGGAATTAGGCGGTCATTTCTTTGGAGATAAAATGAATTATGCCATTTTTTGAAAGTTTCATATTATTTTACCTGTTCCTTTTCTGGCGTAAGAACACAAGCCGAGGGAATGTTAACTAATACTTTGTAAAGTCCCTTGTTAAAGTTAATTTAAAAAAATGTTTTGCAGCTACCAAGTAAGAAAATTTAGCCTGTAAGGCAATAAATCTATTTACATTGTTTTCGGCGATAAATCTAGTTTACTTTTTTTCGGCGATATCTGGTTTATTGTTTTTTTCGGCGATAAATCTGGTTTACATTGATTTTCGGCGATAAATCTTGATTTACATTGTTTTTTTTTTCCGATGACATTTTGGGCTCTCTTGTTTACATGAATGCTTGAATCAAATGATTGGGTCATACCATTTCCTGAATTAGGCGGCCATTTTGGGAGTGAATGAATTATGCCATTTTTTGTGAAAAGTTTCATATTGTTATATTGTTCCTTTTCTGGCGTAAGAACGCAAGCTCAGTAGTATATTAACTAATAATTTATATAAGTCAATGGTTAAGAGTTAGTCATTGAAACATTTTTTAAATAATTACAAATAAGAAAAATTTATCCTGTAAGACGATAAATCTGGTTTACATTGTTTTTCAGTATTATACATTTTGGGCTCTCTGTTTACAATGAAATATGAATCAAATGATCGGGTCAACCCGTTTCCGAATTAGTCATTTCTTTGGGGAGTGACAATGTTTACTGCCATTTTTTGAAAGTTTCGTTATTTTTTACTCCGCTCCTTCTGGCGTAAGAACGTGTAGGAGGGAATGTTAACTAATACTTTGTATACGTCCCTAGTTAAAATCAGTTATGGAACATTTTAAAATAATTACCAAGTAAGAAATTTTATTCTTTAAGGCGAAAACCCTAATTTACATTGTTTCTTATTTTAAGAAGGCAACTTTTTTATCGTGTTTTAAAATTCAGGCGAACGAATCCAGGAATGTGAATGGTGTAATGATATACAGAAATGGATTTGAATGAACTTAAACAACCATTTCTAAATAATTGCCAAGAAGAAAATTCAGTCTACGAGGAAAACCGATTTATATTTGCTTCTTATTTTGGAAGGATATTTTAATAATCGGAGTGCTATTAGTAAGTTAAAATGATATAGAAAAATGTTTCATCGCACAAAAAAATCAGTTACAAGATCATTAAAAAAACCATCGGAAGATATATTGTTTAAAAAAAAAATGATATCCTGAGAAATAAATTTCATTAAGTAAAATAAAGAAATTTCATTTTCTTTTTTTATTTCCCATGTTAAATTTTTAAATTAGTTCCAACCATTTATATTTAAATTGAGCAACGATTAAATACAGTCGCATATTGTTATTAATAAGTTTAATTACTGTTTTCACATTTTTATAAGTAAACACTCATAGCAGTGTTACATTATGATACAAAATTTAGTTTTTATCTATAAATTCTTAATTTAATCAAGAACCTCTTATAGAATTTCATTTTTTTCTCATCAAACATAATCTAGAGGATGAACGTATCAACCACTTCTAACTTTCAAAATATGAACAAAATAACTACTTCTCAATTGTTTTTATTTATTCTTAATGCATGTAGTTATTTGTAGCATTAGAAAACCAGACCTTAAAAACCAGTTTTGAACAAAAAATAAAATTAAACAAATGTGAAATCTCAATATATCAGATTACTATTTCAAGTGGTAGAATAATCAGGAAGACATTAATTATTTCCCACAAAATAAAATAAAAAACACAATTATTTGGTTAGAATTCGTTATTAAATTTTCTCAATTAAGTTAGAAATACACTGCTCTTTTCTCCACCATGGATTAAAATTCCCTAACAATCCTTTTCATTCCTTTTTTCATTAGTACAGAGAAATTTAATTTTACATTTGATTAAGGAATCAGGTTCCTAACTTGCCCAGAAGTGTCCGATGCTTTGAAGCTAGATTTGAAATGCGAAATTTCAAGTATATATTAGAGTTACAAACTACATCTGTAACATTTATACGAATTTCCAACTGAATTATATCTTCAAAATGCAAAGCATATTTACTTATTTTATATATAGAAGAGAATTTTGTTTGAAATTCAGTTACCATCTTTATTAGATAATTTCATTTTTCTCTTATGTATACTCATGACTATATGTATGCTAAATTATTTCATGATCTTTCATTTATTTTCATGAAGATAATTTAAGTTTTCATCCTTGACAACTTTAAATTTATTTTTATAAGACATTGTATTAAATGAAAATTTTTCACATCTTGTCATTATTTATATATTTCATGAAGTTTTATTGACATTCAAAATCATCAATTCATTTACAACATTTTAAATGATATGATTCCATCAAATTAACTTAACACGATGTAACTAACAGGGGTGTTTTGTTTTATTTATTCTAAGAACGTTAATGAAAAGAATGATTCGAAAGAATGCATTAGAAAATAAAATCGTGGGATATCTGTGGCGTTTCAAAATTCATGGTTTTCATTAGAATGAAAACTTTTTTTGAAAACAATTTTAAATATTATATGGATAAATGTCATTTCCTATCATTTGAAAGTAAGGAAAAGTATGTCTTTATTTTTTTAAAATTTAACTTCGTCATTTTTCCCAGACAATATATAAATGCTATATAATATAATGTACGAAATTACAGATTTAAATTCTTCTGACATTTTGATAAATGATTCTTTTTTTATTGAATTAAAATATATTATCAGATTAGATGATTTATACTACCAAAATTGCATAGTTTACAAATGAATGTCTTTCAATTAAAATTTAAATGTCTTTTATAAATGTATTAAATAATTATTCATAGGTTTTATAAAAATTAAAAATTCGAGTAATTAGATTTATTATTAAATTAAATTAAAGACACTACATATTTTCCATGCGCACTTTAGGGAAAGCATTATCTTCAAACTTTCATCAAAGCTAGTGATGAAATAGTAAGAAAACATTTATCCTTCTATAACTTAGATAACACTCTTTTCGTCATACGTCAAAGAAAAAAATTAAAATAAATTAGCTTGAAAATTTCCCAGAATGAGCTTATCTAATTTCATATAGAAATTTAGGTAATCTATAAAATCATAGTAGATTAATTACTATCAGAGAAAAACACAGGAGAAAGCGATGTTATTTTCTATTTTAATCAAATAAATAAAATTATTCTTAAGAAAATACTGAAATAGAAGTCTATCCGCCTTATTTCTATTATGTTTTTACAAATTCTATTTATTCTTTTATGCCATATGTGCTTCTTTATTTTATTTAAATCTTTTCTTTTTTGTCAGTCTTTCTCATTTTGTCTTTTAAAATATAAATTGAATTTAGCTTCAAGTACGTTTAATGAGCAATAATTATATTTGAATTTAATTAGTAGAAAGATTATATAGAGATCATTGTATAGATATTACTTGAGCCAGATGTCATTGTTCATCATAATAAATATCTTTCTACACCACCATATTCCAATGTTGAAGCATCGTAGGTGTTTGAACTTTTTTAAAATCAAATATTTATCTTTTTTTATTTCTATATAAAAAATTGTTCAAAAAAGAAGCTGACAACCATCCTCAAAGAATCCGAGCTTTTCTACGCTAAATTACTCTCAAGATTAATCAGCAAATTGTAAGTAATGCAGGAATTTTCTGTTTCAAATGTAGTTTTAATAGGTAATAGAAATCAAATGACAATCGGCTGATGAGTATATATGATATATATATACATATATATATATATATATAAATTGATATATAATGATGATAGTAATTATTTGCTTCAATAGAACTTTTTCAGATTAGGATGTGAACTTTGACAGTGAGATATATTTATTATTTATTTATTTTTTTTTATTTTAAAGTCAAGTTCTGAAATCTGAAATTTATTGTTCTTGTAGATAACTTTTGTTAATAACATGTATAAATTTTTTTTCAGCTGATAAGAATGGGAAACTTAGATATGTAATAATGTATTATTTTTCATTGCAAAATATTTGAGAGTCTGTATTCCTTGTTTTTATATGTTTATAAACATGCACTATAAGTTATTATTTTTTTATCATCAACATCGATATGAAGAACTTCTCTGAATGAATATCAATGGCTTGTCACCTAATAAATACGATTATAGCTCAAGAATGTTGCAACAGAAGATTACCCAATACATTAATAGTACTAAACATAGTAAACTACTCAATAAATTACATAAATTCCTGTACATTTATTCCCGTTTATATGTAATTAGGTTAACATACGTGTTTTTTTTTCAGTTCATGCAAACAGATGTGTGTTGCCTTGTAAACTAAAGCATAATAGCGCGTTCTTCGCCACGTCACATATACTTAAAATCTTTGAAGTTTATTAAATTTCGCGAAGATTTCGATTTAACTTTCTCTTTGTAGAGGCTTTGTATACGAAATTAATATAAGAAACACTAGATTTCTCTATTTTGTCGTATATTGCCGTAAATGTTGAGCAAAGTCATCCGAGTTATTCTTGCGAAAAAATCAGGGTTCTCTGAATATTTGAATTCCTATCAGAAACTTTGTGATCGGGTTAACATTCCATGCTGAAACCCCAGCGCTCTCGACCTATGGTGTGCCTTTTGAAAAAAATCTACAAAAGTTCTCTGGTCTTTGACAGATTCTTCAAAGCTTTGCTACAAGTCGTTACCTTGCACCCAGCAAGTCTGGACGTTTCAGCCTCAAGGAAGATCAGTCGAATTGGAGTCAACTAATGAAGGAAAATAAATTAATAAGCAAACACTAGATTCTCTCTTTTTTTATACAATGATATTCCATATAATATAACACTCATCCTACAGTTTTTGCTTGCGAAAAAAATTAGCAAGGTTTCTCTGAATATTTGAATTCTTCAAAGAAACTTTATACCATCAACACCTCTTGTAATGCATGTG
>BGPR01000248.1:41559-58887 GCA_013235015.1 Araneus ventricosus
GGAAGAAATCACCTGGAAATTGTCAAGGAACAGATTAAGTAAATTTTCAAAGAAGAACTGAAACTTTTAGGAGATCTGAAATTCAAGTACGAAATAATTTTAATGAAAACTTTATATATTATTTAATTATTAGTAATTATTTATTATTTAAATTCCCTGAGTTCCTTCCGCTTGCTGCAAAGAGATTTTATGTTAGGCTCCAGTTTAGTTAGCTTCAGTCTCAAGTCTCTCTGTTGTGTTATATACAGTCGATTTTTTTTCCATTTTCGAATTGCACCCATTAACAATCAAATTCTCCCCCTGTGGAGAGTGGGCCCCACGTTGGGAAACACTAATATAACCGGACTGGAGGATAGAAACGGGCCTCGTAATTCTGAACCTTGGTCAGATGACGAAAAGGAAATTGAGCCGCCATCCCAAACTTCCACATCACGAACTAAAATTAACCCACTAAATAACAGTCTTACGAATAGTGAGCACTAACAATTGAATCAGCCCATATTTGAAAGAGGTTTTTATTCTCTTCTTAATAGTTTTCCAGTTATCAAACTTTGTAATTACTGTATTAATTTTTTAAGGCATATGTTACCGTTTTTTGATCATTGTGATGAAGTATTGGATGGGGAGAGTAATTCAACAACTTTTAGCTAGTTAAAACCTTCTTAAAACTAACGCCTTTTTGGTATCATCAATAAACTATCATCTCACCGTTTGTTTCTGTGCAAAAAAGGAAATTATGACAAAAAATGAATTTTGCAAATAAAAATTACCGATTCTCTTAGTTTTATTGCGGAAAATTTCATTAAATAGATGAAATATATTCTTCAAACTTCGAGTGAGAAATTGCTGTTTCTGACATTATTTTTCGTCAAAATTTGATTTCAAATATTCAATATTTTAAACCTTTAACTTTTTTTGTTTTCTGTACCATTTCGACAGATGACACTTTCTGTTTTATTTATATGTTTTATAGATTCAACTAAGAATCCATAGCACATGTAAGATAATAATCGTTTCTAAGCAAATTTTATACCGGATTATAGATTTTGAAATTAATATAATCATTTAAACTTATTATATTTTACACACCTGGTATTTTATTTATAAAATATTAACAATATTCTTCAAACTATTCAAGAAACACAAAAAGCAACATTACCGTGTTTACAAAGCAATTAATATCAAATATGGTAAATTATTATCACTATATAGGATAAAATATGTTGTAACATGATGCTTTTTCGGTTTTTTTGGTTTATATATTATGTAGTTAATACCCTCCAACAAGTTTCTTTTCGCTAAGAATAATTTTAATTAAAGAAAAACTAAAAAAAAATTAATCCTACTTGCATGTGTAGGAGCCCCTGAAACTCATCTTGTTTGTCAACAATCGCTAGATTGCTCATCATGAATTTGTCTCTCAGATTCAAACCGTTAACACAGTTTTTACAGCGAAATTTTCGGGTGTTTGAGGAAAAAATTTGGTTAAAGCATCCATGATAGGCGACTCACGAAGAATCGGATTCTTCACGATAACAATGCCTGTGCCTGCAAGTGAGTTTCTTGTCAACCACTTGCCATACTATCGCTCCCGCATTCCCCTTTAGCTCATATAAACTTCCTTCTTTCCCAAAATATGAATATTCAGCAAAAAAGTCGCTTTTCGATACCTTTCTGAAGTTTTAGTATTAATCATAAAAGGATTATAGACATGAAGGCAGAAAATTACTTCGAGGTCGCATTGCAGCCGTGTCAGGAAAGATAGGTCACCAATTCGGAGATGGTGAATTAATGTATATTTTTTAAAAAATTGATGCATCTACGATTTTTTAGTTGCCCTTTAATGCTGTTTTTCGTATTTAATTCCGTTACGACGTGAAAAAAAATTTATTATATAAATATGATGTTTGAGATACTATAAACATAATGATGAAACTGCAGGATTACTTTGTTTCCTATCAACTTTTCTCAAAATAGCTTATTGTTTGATTTTTTTGTTGCATAAATCCCTCAGTTAAATTCCTCAGGCGGTTACTGAATGAAGTTTATGACTGTGTAATTTTATTCCGAAATTAATTAATTCTTAAAATGCCCGAAATCTGTCACAGATATCGGAGAAAGCTATATTCGCAAAAGATATTAATCAGTCATCTGCCTTTAAATAAATGCAAGACGTCCAATAAGCGGCCCTTGACAAATTTCCAATAGCTCAAGATTGGCATTCGTTTTCTTAATTAACAGCAAGAGCTGGGACCTGTAGACAGAAAAGTTCCTAAAAATCCAGCCTCTTCGGTGCTCACTCGAAATGGATCGAGAAAGGGCTTGGGAGAATTTTCGACCTTCGAAAATTTATTTTTCTTCCACCCTTTTCACACCCACTGTAAGCTGCTTTGTTGTTCTCCACCCCCCACCCCCTTTACCACTCATCAATAGGCGCTTAACTGTGATGATAATGATGAAAAGTTTCTCGCAGAAAAGAGAAAAGCCAATGGAGTTGGCGCAGCAATTAAGCCTAACGTGGAAGCCGCCTTTTGGTCGCTTCAGGGTTTTCATACAAATGAGCTATTGTTTTAAGTTTTTCTGCGTTCTACTATTCGGGGTGATTAGTCGACTTCTTGACAACTCCTTCTTGCAAAAGAAATATAAAATGTCAGCAAAAGGCTCGGGATATGGATTTTTTTTCTAATCTTTCCCTTCTTGTTCTTCGACAATGTAAAAGAAGAAAAATTTTTCAATACAGATCATTATAACTGTAGAATTCATTTGATGAAAAGGAGCCAAGGAGGGAAGTATGGTAATCAATTTAATGATTTTCAATGAATTAGGGATAATGATATGTTCGTGTAAATTTGAATTTTCTTCTCTGGAGTTTTCTTCTTTCATTAATTATCATGAGTTGTGGAGAAAAGAATTCAAAGAAAAGAAATATTGCAGCACGTTTATACAAATTATTTCGAATTTTTGTAAGTAGACAAAAAAATCATTATTTTATTCCCCCTTTTTCTGAAATTGTAAGCAATTTTTCTCATTAGTTTCTCCAGTTTTATTATACATCATATTATTTCTACAAACTATAAAATGAGAGTTGGTTTATAATAAATGATAACTGAAAATAGTTATTTGTTATATCTTTTGAAAGTATTTATAAGTACATCTTAATTAATTCTTTGTGGAAGGAGCTTCAGTTTATTTTTTTCAACCCGTATTCCACTTCCACCATCGTCCTTTCATTGTCAACTTTTAAAAGTCATCTACCCCATTTAATTCGGCATGAAACTCGTTATTGCTGTTGTCAGTATCAGCAATGTCTTCTCTATAAACTTTCAGACATCGTATAATACATACAAATATAAAATACGTAAACAGGAAAAAAAACTATGTACGCACAAGCAAATCCTTGGACGTGTTTTACACTGTGCCTTCTGTAACATTCTGACTGTCGGTAGAAACAGAAACACAAGCGAAGCCACTGCAGATCAAGTGTTTGTAAAATACATCTGTCCTTATTAAGAAAAATAAGAATTGGATACCAAGATAGCATGAATATTTCTCAACAAATTTCATTCTGCATATACAAGGTGACAATTATTGAGCTATATGAAAAAAAAACCCTTGATAACTTTTGAACCGTTGGCGAGATTCAGTTAAAACTTGGCGGTTGAATG
The DNA here is from genome assembly GCA_013235015.1 of Araneus ventricosus. Taxonomy (NCBI): domain Eukaryota; kingdom Metazoa; phylum Arthropoda; class Arachnida; order Araneae; family Araneidae; genus Araneus; species Araneus ventricosus. Next base: position 45,225 of record BGPR01000248.1, read on the forward strand.
GAGGACATGTGGGGAATTTTTTTGAGCATGCGCACTCTTATTGCTGTTCGTTGAAAAGGTCGAAATACAGCGTTTCTGAGCGTATATCGATCGTCAAGGCCTACTATTCGAGCAATAATTGCCCGATTGTGGCTCAAAAGAAATTTGAGACCAAGTACAAGCTGAAGACAACCGGTCCAAGTGTTATAACAATCAAAAATATGATTGAAATGTTAGAGAGAACTGGCAGTGTCGATGCCTCGACACTTCAGCGATTTTCGCAGAATTTTGCTCTTCGTCTGCGCCACGTCATAGCCATTGATGGCAAGCATATCGAACATGTCATAAACTAAATCCTAATATTTGTAGTTACTTTTAAAATTTGAATAAAATTTTTGAACTCATTAGTTTTTGAAAATTTTATTTTTTATTTCATATAGCTCAATAATTGTCACCCTGTATATACTACGCAATAAGTGTATGCGACTTATTCTTTAAAATCGAAAATTATGAATGGACGGCTTTATGCCGACACTCATCCAAAACTGCAAAAAGGCGATTGAGATTATTTGCTGACACACGGTGTTTGTTTAGTTATATTAACTTCCCGTTTTAAATCAACACGAGGGATATTTGACACGCGTTGTGAAAATAAAATGTTAATTTGTCGACGGTAGTTATAGAGTTTGCTTTAAGGTGTACTTCTGTAAAGAAGTGAAGTCTTCTGTCCAGTTTTCTTCGTATAAAGCATAGAGAGGAAGGAAAATTCAAGTTTTCAGCTAATTAATACAATGCACTCACACTGAATTTAGAGTGCATGTCGACATGAAAAGTTTTTTTGCTATCGATGTTCACGGAATAAATTTTTGCTTGACTTTACATAAAATGGTCAAAATATTGTTCTTTCCTACTTCTGTATAAACTGAAAGAAAGGGAAGAAATTTAATTGGCAATATTGTCTTATTCTGTACGGAATTGCCTGAAATGGTTTATTCTTCGTTAGGGCATTGAAAGACCAATTTTTAAAGATTTACACATTAAAGATAGGTCATCAGTATAAAAATTTTATCCATCGCTAAACCTAAAATGTTTAGTTTTTCTTTAAAGTTGTGTTCTTGTCAGATTTTGGAATTCTTTTTATATACAGTAAAAGCACCGTTTATATGTCTTTCAAAGGATTGACGTAAAACGATGATGTGACGAAAAGACGTATAATCGGAATTTTACTGAACATTGATTATTATGAATTCAATGCTACTAATGCAAATTCATTTAAATGTAATAGTTTTAAAGTCTTTTAAGGTAGTACTAGTATAATATTACATAGTATGGAAATCAATAATTACATTTTAAAATTAAACTTTTATCACAAAAATTGAGAAAATTTATACCTTTTTTGCATATATTGATTACTAATTATATGTATTTTAAACTATTTATGTGCATATCGCTAGGCGTTTAATCAAAAAAATCTTGAACCGTCGTCTGACGTGTTGATGCCTGTGAGTCATAAGTACAGCATTATGAATCGAATTAAGTTCATTGGATGTTTTTTCACTTTTCTTTTGACAAAAGAAATAAGTTTGAAGTTTTTCAGTGGAGTCCATTGCGTATTTAACACTTTGACTCCTAAGCCGGCCGTAATCGGCCATGCAACTTCTATCCTAGTGGGGCGGATTTCGGTCGGTTGCTGTTCCGAAAGAGGAGAAGGCAGTTGGGAGTGTGGTCATTCAAGGGACCTTTAAGGGAGAGATGAAAGGCCAGACACCACTCGTCGAGAGGAGCAAAGGGGGAACAGGGTGGACGATTCCATTCGACACATCCATTAGTAAGCAAACCTCCGTATACAGAACTGAACGCCGTCTCTTACCCCCGTACCCGTGACCAGACCGGTCACTGAACGGTTTGATGGTCAAGACACGGAAATTTTATTTAAGAAAAACAAAATAAACAAAAAGAAGGAAATATATACACTATATACAGCACAGGCATTTTCACTTTTACACTATTGGTTCGTAAAGTCTTCTTTTCTTTAGATGTTGTTATACCTTTCTTTTATTTGAAGGGGGAATGTCCGGTAATTGAGCTACTCAGTTCAGCTCGCTGTTAAGTTGAAGGCTAGGAAGGCCGGAAAAGATCTGTTTTCGCTAATGAATTTGATAATCCCACGAATCTTATGCCTGGAGACGAGGTTATCGGCGACCCTTTTCAGCCATTCTTGGTCGAAGTTTGGCGCTGGCTTCCTCATATGCCAAGACACTGTATAGATACACTCCGTGGCATAGTGAAGTGCCGTGCCAATTCCACCACAACTGCAATAATCGCTGTCAGACAGGTGAAACCTTTTGAGGTAGGCAGGGAAAGGTCCATGTTGAGAGAAGAAGATAACATCCTCTCTAATCCAGTTAGTGGGACGGAGACTAACTGAGGGCATGATGTTATAGATTTTCCTGCCTGTATCGCCATTCTTCCATGAGGTTTGCCACTCCTCCGTATACAACTGTACTCGGATTTTGAGAACTCCTAGAGTCAAAGGGTTAAAGGAAGGCATAATAACTTTTTCATCGTCGCTTGAATTAGCACCAGACAATTTGTCTTTTATTAATTTATCAATTATGAATTATTTCGGAGTCATGATATCTCAATCACAGTTCACCTACTAGAAAGGAGGACATTTTCACATTTAAGAACGGGGGAAAATGGCGTACAACCGAAGTTTTGTGTCGCATAAACGAAGTATTTATCGTTGCAGTGAATACGAATGAATCGGGACTGGGATGAAAAGACGTATAAATGTAAACGACGTATAAATGAGAAACGTAATAAACGGTGCTTTATTCTATTATCATTATATGTATCCCTATTTATTTTGATACCAGTGCTTGTCTGAATATAATATACTTTTAAATTTATGCCACCATTAGTAATTAACACAATTGTCTCTTATTCTGTATTGTCCTCTAACGTAATTTACTGTATATATCGTATACCCAAAATACAGGGTGTTTCGTATTGAATGGGCCAAAAAGAATAGCACAGTAGGAATTACGTAATTGATTAATTTAGCCGAAATCAATTTATTCGGAGACTACAATCATACAAGTTTTATCTGGCAACAACGAAAATTCTTCCGCATACGAAATCGCCGATAGAGGCGCTGTTAGTGAAAATGACGCCTTCCACCATGCAGGAGAAAGCGTACTGTGTTTTAGAATTCGCCAAAACATCTTCGGTTAGCGTCGTGCAAGATCTAACTCCTTGCGATATTTTCCTCTGGGGTTTTGTTAAAGACAAAGTGTTTGCGCCTCCACTTCCCCAGGACTTACAGGAACTGGAGCAGCGGATAACTAATGTGTTGAACGCATTAACATGGGATCGCCTATCACGAGTGTGGCAGGAACTTGACTACAGCGTAAACATTTGCCGTGCCACCAGAGAAGCACGCATCGAACATCCTTAGAAGCTTATATAAATGTAGTTTCGAGGTAAATTGGAATTATCTAAATTAATGAATTACAGTGTTCACAGGAATGTTTTATTTTTGGCCCATTCAATATGAAACACCTTGTATATTTGCTTTGCATGCAATATATGCGTATGCCAAAGTTTTAGAACCAAGCAATAAGTTTAAACTCATTCCATTAAAATTAAAATTTACTGATATACTTGACATGCATAATGAATGTTCACTGACCACACTTCTGTTCGAGTGCGTGCCTCTTCATCGAACATCAGCATCGAATCAAAATTTTGGCCTACACTGCCTAGATTACTCTCGTAGACAGGATGCATTGAAAAGGCTCTCTTAATACCACCGATCGCAGTCAGCCGTCATTAAAACTGCATCAGGCGACTCGGAATTTTCACTCGATACCGTCCTCGATCCCAAAACCGACGATTTCCGATTAATTCTGAACGTGCTAGGAACCGAAGAGCGTCGTTAAACGTTAAGAACCCTTCCCCAGAACCCCTCTCTATCCCCTTGAATATTCCGTTCACTTAAACGCGACAGTAATTACCGTCTCCAAGTTTTGGCGGGAAATCGCCAGTAATGGGTGACCGATTCCCAGTCGAATACACCCTCCTTTTCCCCTTAATACGATTTCATTTATTATTGACACTATCTGCGCGCATTAATCGCCAAAAGTCTTGGCGCCATTCATTAAAATCGAAAAGGTTGCAGGCGTGTCCAAGGAAAGCATCTCTCAAAAGGGTATTTAAATATTTACCTTAATGGTGCTCCGAAGTTTTCTTGGCGACTGTTTTTCAATATTATGCATATGCATCTATAAATTGCGTGAATTATGGACCTCTATTTTCCACCCGGCGGAACAGGCAGATCTTTCCGAATTTAATTAGGGAAGAGAGCCTTAAATATAGAAAGGGGAGTTGGTACGGTACCTCCCAGAGCGTGAGTGTGTACGACGAGCCCCATAATAAAGGTACGTGATTTTGCCATTAAGTGATTATGCTTCCCAAAATGAGACATGCTCACGTGTATTAGAGATAAAAGTGTTGGGGCAGGAGATGTAGACACAAGAGGGGAATTGTGAAAAAAATGGTCTAAAAAATCTCATTATTTAGTTTCTTTCAGAGGTTTATAAATACCCTCTGTTAATGGATGTGGAGCTTAAATAATTATAGTACTCAGAGGAGTATAGTTCTTTTGCTTTCATTTTAAATCTCTGAACCCGGCTAGAGTGACAATTCCAGTGCCTCAAAACCTGGAGTGAATTTTCGCTCACAAAAACATAATGGAATCGTCACGTTCTTTACAGAAATTCCAGGAGGTCGACACCTATGGTTGCCCGATAAATTGTAAGCAAAGAAAGGAACTACATTTTTCCAAAAAAATTCACCCAGGCGCCCGAAACCGCCTGAGTCCGGCTACTGTCGAATGGGCGGTTTGAGGCGGGATAGGGCTCAAAGGGTTAAATTAGAAATGATGCCATTATGCTTTATAAAAAAAATTAAAAATTTTTGTATTAATTATTAACGGTATATACTAATATCTTATGGGTTAAAGTTGCCACTAAAGTACTACTTCTATCCAAATTTTAGTTGCCCGATTTATTGTTTTTTCCATGTCCAAAATACTTGTCCGATATTAAACATGCTTAAGAAACGAGAAAACAAAACTGAATATGGCGACTTAATTTGGCATTTTCAATCAGGCGACGTGGCAATTGCTTGTACATATACTTGACATAGTTGGACAATGAAAATTGTCCAACTATGCAAACCGAGTATTTTCAAATTTACCTTGTCATGTTTTGGATGTGCGGGGGTAGAAAATTGGTGAACTAAAGTTGAAATGATGGAGTACTTTTTAAATGGAACAGTGGGGAGTATCCTGAATCATACACTATTCCATAATATTTTCACTGTAAAATTCTGCCTAATGCAATTACCATCTTTTTATAACCTTCTTGATTCTTGTAACTGGATGTAAAAAATTTAAATAACTAATATTAAAATACCTGCTGTATTAATTTGTATGTATTAACTGATTTTTAGGGATGCCATTTTATTTTTGTATTAACTTAAGGCATTTTTTGTCAGTTTCGTTTCAGTTATTTATAAAAAAAAATTTATATTGTCATTCTTTCCTACTTCCAATAAGGTAGTACAGATTATATATAACAATCATTATATAATCTTACATAATATTAGAGTTATATCCTCATTAGCATAAGATACTCTGCAATATTGCTGCGATATCTTCACGGTATTGTGTGGCATACAGAATATCCAACGATATCGTACAATATTTTATTTATTTATTCAGAAAATGCACACTACAGAATAAACTCCAATTGCATAGTGCATGATACAGAAACAAACACTAAAATAGCCGTAAAATACATAATGAAAACAACAGATAGACACAGAAAATCACTGAAAAATACAACACGAATTTAAAAAGCACACAAAATAAAAACACTTAAGAACATAAAAGCCGCAAATATTCTGTCTTAAAAACACTATAAGACATATTAAACACATCAAGATCATCAGAGTACCTGTTAAAAATATTGTAATGTTTATAAATAAAAAAATTACTTATGTTATTAAACCTGGTAAATACATTTACAAATAAACAAGTCTTCCTCAGAATTCTAGTCGGCACAGCATAAGTGACACGGCTCAATATGTCACTGCAATCAATGCATCATTAATTATCTTATGATAAAATAAAAGACACGAAAGATCACGTCGGACTCTCAAACTGTGAATGCCGAATGTTACATAAATGAGATGAGGATAAGTCTTGCGGATAATAGAGTTTTGTTCGGTAAAATAAGTAACGCAAAAACCTAGTTTGTACCTGTTCAATAATTTTATTTTTATTGTAAGGGTCCCAGACAAGACAACAGTACTCAAGACCCGAACGGACAATAGTAAAAGATAAAACCTTCAAAGCAAGTACACCGGAGAAATGTCTGGTAATACGTTTGATAAAGCCAAGTTTAGTGTAGGCCTTAGAGAAAATGTTGTCAATATGTTGGGTAAAATCGAGTCGCCAATCACACCACAGTTTGATAGTGTTGCATATAAATATTTATGAGCTTTATTTCAAAAATATTTGAACTGATTTGGAAATCTTACATGTAGATAGCCGATTAAATTTTTTGGAATTGGAGGATTTAATGCTTACATTTTATGTTTGTTCCAAATACATTTATAAATATCAGAATTAAAGCAAAGCCCCATGGAAAATATTGCCGGAAACCAACTGCCAATTTGTGAACTTCGGTATAGTTAAAAATATTGAAACCTGAGAATGTGAAATTTGATAAACCAAAGAACCAACTTGACAAATTATGCAGTATAGTAGTCTTGTATCATATGCTAATATCTTGTGCTAGTTGGAATGTTGCTTATTTATATCTTCAAAAGAGTGCAATGTAAATTTTAAATTACCTTGTATGAACAGACATATCGAATATGGTAATTATATAATCTTCTTATTTTTCAAATTCCATGTGTCTAATAGCTATGTGTTTGTTTCAGGTTATTCGGTACAACGGGACTTTGTTCTGCGTGCAATAAAACGATCCCAGCATTCGAAATGGTGATGCGAGCCAGGGGAAATGTCTATCACTTAGAATGTTTCGCCTGCCAACAGTGCAATCACAGGTGAATGTCTTTCAATACTTTTAACCCTACTAAAATCATTGTTGATTTTCCAATTGGTTAGAAAAAACTGGAATCGGCAATGTGAATGTTAACAAAACAAATAAAAAATCCGACTGAAATCTGGAATCTTATACACCTAAGGGATACCAAGTCGCCTTATTGCCAAAAAACAAAATGGCTTTTAAAGTTGTTGACAATGAAGCAACCTGGCATCCGCTGGCAAAGTTTTTGAATAGAATTCTAGATTTCATCATTTTTCGTGGCAATCGGTGACGTGTAGGTGAATAAATGCAGCAATGAAAGAAAGTATATGTTACCGTTAAAGTGCGAAATCCGTTAATGTGCACATTACCTAGTTAAAGTGCGCAAACTCCCTCGATTACGCCCTTAAAAAATAATATATATGAAAACTTTAGTGTTGTTTTGACAAAGATCTTCTTTACTTAAATAAGTACTTAGTATGTAATGTGACAATAACTGCTTTATTTAAGAGATGAAAAAAATTTTGCGCTCGTTAACGCACTTTAATGGTAATGTTACTGTGAAAGACCGAAACTGGAGAATGTCGACTTTCACCGGTGAAAGCCGACATTCTCCAAATGTGAATGTTGACATTCACCGGTGACATTACTATGTGAATGTTGACATTCACCGGTGAAAGTCGACATTCTCCAAATGTGAATGTTGACATTCATCGGTGAAAGTCGACATTCTCCAAATTTCGGTCTTTCACGGTAACAGTAACATATATACTGTTACAAAGCTGTAAAACCGTTTTTCCTGCTATAATAGTCTTATGGTTGAGAAGAGAGATTTACAGAGATTCTTACTAGCTATTGGGGAAGTCAAGCCGAAGCCCTCTGACTTGGTGACAAATTTGGCGACAAAATGAAGGTTCTAGAATATGCTTGAATTTTGGTCCTGTTTGTACTAGGGACGGAGCTATAGGGAGGCTTAGAGAGAAATCTATAAGACATCCTGTCGGAAAAGGCATAAAAACACGGAGGTGCTGAGACGGGTGTGTGTTTTTGAACGTCTTTGGAATGTGTTTATAGGTTTTTGAATCTCTCTGGAGTTTTATCCGCAGTGCGAGATGGTAAGCTGATAGGCCGAGTGGTATCGAAAGTGCTGTTACTGAAGTTATTATTAATTTGCTGTCTGTTAGTGTTGTTAATTTGTAAAAGTGGTGTTTTTTGTTCCCTGTGCTTCGAGTCTTCTGGAATTTTCGTTAAATATAGCGTCATTTTCAATTATGCATGTTGTGGACTGCTTTGATCGTACCACCCACTGGACGATTTTCGTAACACTATTTTTACTTCATGCAAATTACGATATGAATGTTATAAAAAATCTTAAGAATGGCGTTTTTTTATTTATATTTTGATACAACAATGAAGAAACTCGAGTAAAGTATTATGAAATTTTGTCGACCCTTAGCTTGATACAAATCTGCAATTCTCTTGTAAAGAACATGTGGCTGATTTCCGCGAATTATGCTTGCATACATACGACAAGCTGGCAGCTTTTCCGAATTTGTAGCAATCCGTAATTTATCATCGGACTCGGGGAGGGTAAAACATGAACAACTATTAAAATCTCGAGATCAGATTTCTTAAGGACTGCAATATGTTAGTCTTTGTATGCTTCCTAGGCAAGAAAGTAACTAGTGGATGTCTCCCCCTCCCCACACACGACTTTCTCGCATACTTACACATTGGGCTGCAATATGTTCAGTTTCGTAACATAGGGAAGAAAATCGAATAAGCATTTTGGAAATCTTTTCATCTAGCCGAAAATTTCATATAGATGCACAATTTTGGTGTCAAATTCATTTGTAATATTTGATTTGTTTAACTTCTTGTGTTTTAGAATTATAGTGTTCACACATGCACGGACAGGCAAAAGGCAATCTACCCATGGATGAAAAGTCCAAAATTAGATGTAGATCTACAATTTTAGTGTAAAATTCATATACTAATATACACCCATCTATCTTGTTCCACCTTTAAGTGATAGCGTTTACTTACGGACAAATAGCCGTATCAACAAAAACTCAACCCGTTAGCGGAATTATTCCAAAATATGACGCAGATTTACAATTCAAATAAAACTGTACAATATTTCCTTCATCTAGCTCATTATGTTGTTAAGTTATCGTGTTCACATGTATACGAATGAATAGAAAGATAAAGTTACCTTGAATAGATTCCATAAATAATTAGATACAAATATACAATTCGGGTTTAAAAAGGGTGTATCTTTTTACCAAGATTACAAGGTTCTTTTCTTCAATTTTCAATGAAAGGAACTTTCCGACAGTTTGCTACAAGTTATTCTTTATTCTTGTTACGTACATATTTACAATACAGTTCCAAAAATGTCTGCTATATGATTACGTTGACCTGGATGCAGACGAACGAGTCGTGCTATCGTTTGGAACTATAATAATCACCACAATCTAAATCCGGAAATTTCCCCACCAACCTCAGTGCTGTTGAAATTCTATTCTCGCCTGACAACCCCAAAAATTCCAGTATTGTATAGCAACGGATTCGGAAACCTTTTGCGCATGCGCCGGGCGGAGTTATTTTAATCAAAATAGGGGGAAAGAGAAGAATGGAAGGGTGATGTTTACATTTTACTGAGCGTGATCTAACAAAGAACTCCGGAAATGCGCTCATATGACTCATTGCATGGCACCCCTTTCCGGTGTAAAAATCATCCAAAAGTGGTAGTCTCGGAATCCGTTACTTAGCTATACATCCGACCTCAGCGTCGTTCGATGCATCTCGTTCTCCGCCTTCCAACTGTCCTCTGCGGAATCCAAGGCTCAACTGGTCCATTTAAGTATTTCTCCTCTCAGCTCTGAGAAAACGGAGAAACGGTGACTACTGACTAGCACCCACTTCGCTCAAGTGGGGGGGTCCCTCTATGTGTTCTATTCGTTCCTCAACAGATAACATCAAACCGACCATATGGCCCCATTCACAAGGAATTAGCTAGCGTGATTGAATGCCAGTCAATACAAACGACATACCAAATTCCATCCGTCTAGGTCGCTGCGTTTTGAGTTGTGTTCTCAGACAGACGCATTTCCAAAAATGGCTTCTGCGAACTCGGGGAGGTCCAAGACATAGAGATTCATCACAATCTTCCGGCTGAATTTTAAAGCGATTGCAATATTTTCTCTTTCTGTACTTAGTATATGAAAAAGTGAAATGATGTTCTTGAAGTATTGTTCGCAAATCTAAACTGAGCGGACGTCGCGAAAACTAGATGCCATCTTTTCACACCAAATTATTAATGACACCTGCCAAGAATGATTTTGAAACTTGCTTTTCTCTCAAATGAAGTTATGCCATTAAAATCAGTAAACACCTATTAAATTTTAATTTGCTTTCTTTATCAATTAACATCGTATTTGTTTGTTTTAATTACGTGTATGTGTTGAGGTCATAGAAATGATCTTGCTTCTAAAATAAGATCTCTGTTGCAAACAGTTTAAAATAAATTTAAATTATAAACTATTTAATTATAATCATATACCAGTTGGAAGGAAGAATTACATCTACGATGACCAACATGTGTAGGATGAATTTATTTACGAATGAATTTCTCGTATTCTCCAATAAATAGAAGGTAAAGCATTTTAAGAGAATTTTCTAGATTGCTAAATCCCTTAACCCTATGAGTGATATTCCGCCTCAAACGGCCCGTTCGACAGAAGTCGGACTCTGGCGGTTTCGAGCGCCAGGGTGAATTTTTTAGGAAAAATACACTTCCTTTCTTTGTTGTCAATTAATCGGGAAATCATAGGCGTCGGCCTCCCGGAATTTCTGTAAAGAACGTGACGATTCCATTCTGTTTCTGTGAGCGAAAATTCACTACAGGTTTTGAGGCAATGGAATTCTCACTCTAGCCGGGTTCAGAGAGTTAAAGCTTTAATTTATAAATAAAAAAGGATTTGACTGCATCACAGAAGTATAAATACATTATTATTCACTCTTCAGATTAAAATAAATTTAGATTGTAAACTATTTAATTAAAATCATATATCAGTTGGAAGGAATAATTGCATCTAAGATGAGTCAACAGTTGTAGGATGAATTTATTTACGAATGAATTTCTCGTATTCTCCAATAAATAGAAGGTAAAGCATTTGAAGAGAATTTTCTAGATTGCTAAATCCTTTAAAGTTATAAATCAAAAGGATTTGACTGCATCACTGAAGTATAAACACAATATTATTCACTCTTCAGATTACGTGAGCTACGTAGTGTTTCTCGACTACTTATTTTCTTACTATCCGATTCATTTATGTTATTTCCAGTGTTTTGTTTAAATAATTATACTTTAATTAAGTAATTCCTTGTTGTAACCCATTCGTTATTTAGGGCGTTCGTTGCCTGAAACTGAACTAAATTTGAAAAATACATGTCAATATAATGTTAAATTTAAATACGAGTTCATTTATTACAGTAATTAAATACACTCTGTAACAAATTATAAAAGATGTATATGTTGGGAAGTTCTAGAGTATAGTTAGCTCAGGAATAAAGATGATGGATACTTAGTTGATATTTTATAGATATGTTTTACTTTGTTATCTTCAGTGTTCATATTTAATTGAAGAACAAATTTTATTGAAATCAGTGGGAGTTTGATTTTTGAATGAGAAAATTGAATGATTTTTTTCCTTCATGTTTCACACTTTTCGATATTAATAATGAAATAAAATCAAATTTGCAAATGAATTTAATTGAGTAGTTGATTGAATCAAATGAATGTCACAGGGTATTTTATAACTTCATAAATTAGCATTTATTCTTAGAATTTGAAAAAAAATGTGTTATTCTGAAAATTTTAAGAAACTGTTAATTTCCAGAAAACAATGTAATATATAACTTAACCCAAAACAAAAGACTCTTATAGGAAGAACAGGAATTTCTTTAAAAAATAGAAATGGTAAAAAAATGCGATATTTGTTCTTGCTTTGTTTCTTCATTCAGTGCAACCATACCCATTGGCGTAGGATGGCGCATCTGAAACATGCATTCAAGGAGAGAATTTTAGAAACTGAAAAGTGTAAAAAGTCATTCGCAACATTTAATATAAAAGGCGAAAATTTTTATGAGAAGAGATAAAAATTTCGGATGTCCTTTTCGTTTTCATATCGATAAAAATAGCAAAAAGGCCACGAATAAAATGCATCACTGAATTAAGAGGTAAAAGAAATTAAAACTTGAAAATGTTAGATCATAACATTTCTCCGGAAACAAGTAAAATAGCCATTCATATCAAAAGAAAATCACTGTAGATTTCTATTAAATTAATTGCTTTTTATTAAGGTACCTTTAAATTTAATACAATAATATTCATTTAACGAGCACATACTTTTAGACTAGTTCAATCCTTTATGTTAGACACATTTATTTAGGGAAATTTCCGTACGTTGCATACCTCACATTACCAAACTCTCTTGGTGAAGCCAAAGAAATCTAATATACGGTCCCATTTGGGCTTTGAATACATCGGTATGTGACCCTAATGAGCCAATCAAACCCTTCATCGATTCACTTCGCCTCTCACCCCTTCATCCCCTATCCCTAGCAAAACCATGTTTACCAACACACACAACTACACGAACTACTCATCCCTCCCCCTCTCTAGCTCTTGTAACAGCCCTCCCTCATAAGCTCCAGCTTATCTGCCTGCTAAGCCTAAGTAATTAGTCTTAATCGCCTACCTACCGCCAAAGGAATTATCTCATGCCATGCAGCAAAGATCTTAATTTCACTTTTTCTTTTTTCTCTGCTTCATCTTCTTCTTCGTCTTCTTTGTATCTTCTCCTTCATTCCCCTTACATGTTATATACCAACTGGGTCTTTTCTTCTCTTTGAAAACCTTAGGTAATTAAAGATCATTACTGGGATATATGGCTTATATAGGAAACTAAGGCTGTCTTGTTAGGTATAATGAGGGTTAATTAGAGATGGGGCTTCCCATTATGGAGTGTGGGCCCGGAATGGAGGGACCGAATTATAATTATCTCTTGTAAAAGTCAGTTTTGCGACTTAATGTCCCGCTTCGGGGGAACGGAATGGCAGGAAGAAAAAAAGCTCGCAATTAGAAGTGGTTTTTCTGCTTCTTCTTTCTCTTATTGGAAATGACCGAGAGAGTTGGGAATGGTGGTAAACTAAATTTAAATGATCGAGGCCCCTCGCTTAGAGGAGGTGGTTCGCTCTTTCTAATTTTGCAGTTTGGTTCGCTCTTTCTAACGATTTATGGTCATTACTCACAACACGGTGTTTAACTGCCACCTGACTTAATGAATAGTTACGAGATGGATGTAAATTAGTGTGGTCCGAGTCATTAGATTGTAATGTTTTTATGCTTGTTCTTTAGAGGGGCTTGGTGTACTTATTATTTATAGAAGGGGCATATTTAAAGGGGAGCATAGTTCTTATCAAAAACAATTATTACTATAGTAACAAAATAATAATTTCAAGGAGAGCAAAAAGGAGAAGCTGACGAAGTATTAACA
>BGPR01000248.1:58897-80727 GCA_013235015.1 Araneus ventricosus
TACTATAGTAATAAAATAAATAATTTCAAGGAGAGCAAAAAGGAGAATTTGACGAGGTATTAATATATTTACAAATGACAATCGTGCGTCGTTTGTATCTTACAGATGCGAATAATATTAATTATTTTTAACGTTCTTATCAAAAACAATTATTACTATATAGTAATAAAATAATTTCAAGGAGAGCAAAAAGGAGAAGTTGACGAAGTATTAATATAAATATATTTACAGATGACAATCTTGCGTAGTTTGTATCTTACAAATGCGAATAATAATATTCATTATTTTTAACGTTCTAAGCTTTCTTGTAGGGTATTGTGGCTTTGAAAGTCTTGTATATCGGCAACTCCTTTGATTCATATAATCATATCACAAATTCAAAAATAACTCAGTTCTTACCCACCAACAGGCAATGTTTATGGAGCTCACGGAGTTCCTTTTAATGAGAATATTCACTTTATAATTAAACGTGGATTGGGTAAGGTTGGTTAAAATATTAAAAGTTACATAATTGTTTTGAATATAACCATTAAATCATTTGTGTTGGCCGCCAGTTCTGTGCATTTCCGGTAAAAGACAATAATTTAGGCTTATTTTTTTCAGCTTTTAAATCTCCGCAGTTGACGCTTTTATAATTTTACAGATTTTTAAAAATAATTTCAAAAATCACTAAATTATAAAATAAATATTCTGATCTCGAATATACAACACGTGCCTTGGTGTATGTTTTAAGCATTATTATTTTAAACAGCCTTCATCATTTCAAAATGTCTTTAATAAACCATGTTCCTTAAAGGCTATCATATATAAAGCCATTTTATGTTTTAATTTTACACGTGTTTAATTTTTTCACCCGAGTAATGTGGGGTATATAAGAAAATTTTTTGCTTAAAATTTATTTTCATAAATTAGCACCACAAAATAATGTAGAACTTGTATTTGTCTCAAATTCTTTATTGGAATAAATACTGCTCTGCAGGATGGAATATACTTTCCTTAAATGTTCTTAACTATTTTTTTTCATATCGACTTCGGACGCTTTAAACAATTTCGATCGATGGATACTTAAAACTTTCTCCCTTTTTTTATTATATCTTTTTACTTAACCCGACTCTTTTCATGTTTGTTAAGATGGAATTTTGTAATCGATTTTCACTCGCTTTGTGACGTACTAGAGTTCCAAAATTTTGTGCAGTTGTATGCTCCGATGACAATACAATACTTTCATAACTTCATTATCAATTAATCGATTTTCATAATCAAACTTTGATTTAACATCAGAGGTCATCTGGTAATGAATTTGAGAAAGAAATTGGACATAAGGTTCTTTAATATATATAGCAAAGGATTATGAAATGTATTAGAGACTAAAAAGTAAAGAAATAAAAATATTTTCTTTAATTGGATTTTTATTAATTTACTGCGAAGTCGAAACAATTTTTTTATCAAAAAATATGGCGCTCGAAGCATGACACGCTGTTAACAATAGGAATAATACCTGACAGGAAATTAAGCCACAATGAATTTCATAAAAAAGAAAATCCTAAAATTCTTTAAAAATTTCAATTTGCTTAGACCATTTGCATCAGGGCTGGTGACTTTATGAATTTTATTGAGCTCTATATTTTGAGATATTTTTCATATTTTTTTCCATATTTTTATTGCTCCATATTTTTTTGCTTTCCCGTATACGAAGTATACAAAGAGAAAGTATTGTAATCGTCAAAAAATTCAAACTCGAGGTTTTCAAGAATCGCCACGTTTTAGACCTCTCTGAATCCGAAAAACACAATTTTGGAATTATCTCTGTCTGTGAACACGATAACTCAAAAATTACAGGGATGAAATTTGGTATGTGGTCTTTACACATAATTTGTAAGTTTCTATCAAATTTTGGGCAAATTCTGTCCACGGGAAATCTGTCTGTCCATGCTAATGTGAACGCGATAAGCTCACAAACTTAAATAGTTAGTTGGATAAAATTTTGTACACATTTTTATCATCAGGAATATAGGTTTGTATCAAATTTTAGACCAAATCCGTCAAAGGGATCACTGTCTGTATAATCGCATATTTTTGAACGCAATAACTTCTTTAAAAAATTACTTTGATAAACGACATTTGGTATGTGGCCTTCTTACCTTAATTGTATATTTGTGTCCAATATTTGTGTTAATCGGTGGTTAAACAAAAGGCGTTCAAATTACAAATTTCATTTTCTTTATCTCTTATTGGTAATCACGCCGGCTTCTAATTCCACTTCTTGGACGTCCTTCGGAAATCGTGGTCTGACATTTCACTTATTTTTTTTCTCCACTACGTTATGGGTTGTTGTTTGCTTTACTGCCTTTTAGCTTATTTTTTTTTCTCTGCATATGTTAGGTGTATACTAGAGAGTTTAGGGGAGACCACTCCCGCTGGTTTGCATCAGGGCCTGGCGACTTCATGAATTTCTTTTGAGCTCCATATTTTAAGATTTATTTTGTTTGTTTAGTCGTGGCAAGGCAACGAAAAAGATGAAGACGACGCAATTGTAAAGAGGCCATTGCATTGTTCGCAGTATTCTCCTCCAGCTTAAATAAATGATTTTTATATTTTTATGATCAGTGGTCATCTGATAGTAGTTTTATGTTATTCAACTTACCTAACATCGACCCCCACCTCCTTTTTTATAACCTTATACTGCATAGTCGGTAATTTAAAGAGCTTTGTAACATTTTGCGTTTATAGATTTCGAACTTATAAAAATGTGCTTGCAATCTGTTAAGTGTAACTCTTTGAAATGCTGTTATTTCATTCTAGGTTCTGCGTTGGAGATCGTTTCTATCTGCACGAAAACAAGATTCTTTGCGAATATGACTACGAGGAGAGGATGGTTTTCGCAAACCTCCCCTACAACATTAACAGCATCTCCCTCATCAAGCGCCAGACTCAGCACCTCCAGCTGCAACAGCAGCAGCAACACCCACAGCACCATCAACAACAACCACAGCAACAGCATGATGACAGGTCAAGCGGCTATGGCAGCACAGATTCTGTCTTTGACGCCAAGTGACGCCAAGCCTTTGCGGCACAGCAAGGGCCTGCGTCGCAGTCGCACTGATTCAACAGAATCTTTGACGGGAATTGGCATGTGAGGCGTTCTAAGGCCGTTAGATGTTGTTGCACTTGTTTGTTTCTTTCTCCGAGGCTATGAGTTTGGAGGAAATCGAGTTGTTAGAACTTAATATTTTCACATGCCTGGATGAACTTAGAACCGAGGGTGGGTTTCGAACTCGGTTTTAAAAATGGTCTGTGAACTCAGACATTGAGTTAAGACAATGGACGTGCTAATTGATTGATTGGTTCCGAAACCAGACAAGAGGTTATAAATGATATAGTTGTGTATATTTGTACATAAGATATTGTTATTGTTTTAAACTCTTTTTCTGTTCACGGAAGCCGAAATGGAAGGTAATAATTATTCTTGGTCTTAATTTCGTTTTACGAAAGAAATCCAGAGACTAGACAAAATGGTGCCAAGCTCTGCCTGCGTTCGGATAAAGCTAAGAAATTAAATAAATAAAGAAACAATGAAAAGTACATTAAAAATAATTTAAACTGTACCTTGATATAATATATAGTCCCTTTAAATACACAAGATTTAAGGTAAACATTCAAATTTGTGACTCAAGGTAAATATCTACTAAATGTCAGTACAACTAATAGCAGTATTTTATAACCAAAGAAGGTTCAGAATAAAGTTCTCAATACGAATATTAGCCTTAATTTATTTGTGTTTGTCTACAAATTTACGAAAGAAAGTTGCATTTAATGTGAGACTGCACAGAAATTGAAGAATTGTGAAGCTTGGTTGTATTATTTTATTTCATCAGTCTTGAATTTTAATATCACGTAAATATAATGTTATTTAAATATCTGGCAACTTTTTATTTATATTGATTGAAGTGATAAAAAGAATATATAATAATTACACACTGTTGAAAAGGAAATGGTTTTCTTAATAGTTCACTTTTACATTGGAGTTTAAATCAAAATAAAGAAGATTCTTTAACAATAAATAATAATAAGCTAATTTAAAAATACTTAGTCATTTTTTTTGTATAAACACACTAAAATTATCCTTTCCAAAGTTTCAGAATGACTTCGACGTTTAGTGAAGAACAGAGATAAAGGAATGAGTATTTCATTTCCTTTTTGCTTAAATTTACAAATTTTCTGTCACAAATTTATTCTCAGACAATACTTCTGAAAACTCAATGCTTCATTTAATTTATACATTTTATCCGACACCATTTCTTTGATTTGTGAACAAAAGCTTTAAACTAACGAAACGTTTTGTTATAAGAAATATTCTGCCAGGACAAAATATTATTTCAATTAAATTAGCAGTAATATGAATTTTAAAGTTCGAAAATTTGTTATTTGTTACTTTTTGTTATATTTAAAAAACAGTCTAATTTTCAAAATTGATTATTTTGAAAAAAAAAACCACAAATAAAATAGTAAATTTACCTCATTCGAATGTGTCAAAAGACGATATGGCTTAGTGCACAAATATTATAAATCCACCTTAAACACTATTTCAGTTATGATTTGATTTGTAAAGGAATTTATTGGTTCTATATTGTTTGCAAACATTGTATAAAACAACCTTAATAAAGGGCAAATTCCAGGATTCAAATTCTGCATAAACTTCAAATTCCAGGATTCAAATGATGTATAAACTTCAAATTCTAGAATTCAAATGCCGTATCAGTTTCACATTATAAGATTCAAATGTTGCAACAGTTGATCAAACTTTCATTTTAATTTCACGCAAAACTCTGGGAAATGGACCCATAATAGTCGTGAACTAAGTCATCAATATATTCACTTGTGCAAGACGGGTATATGAGTCAAATGTTCAATTCATATGAACCGGATATGTATTTCAGACATTCAGAATTGCCACTTTATCGAGATGAATCAATTTCAAAAGAACCGAAATTCATTCCTGGCCACTGAAACGTTTTACGGATAAGTTGCCATTGAAAAGTTAGTCTTTCACTGTAGTACATCTAGTCCGGATATATATTTATTGTTTTGTACTAATACAACTTATATTGTCTTCTGTAACATAGTGCCAATAATTTTCATTTCTGAGTATCCGATTAACTTCGGGAATCTGATTTTTGAATGAAATGTTTTATCGTAAGCTGTATATATATTGAAATACAAGTATGTGATATAAAAATCAGGTATATTTTCATTATTCGCAGCAAGGCTTCTTAAACCTGTTCTACTCGCGACCCTATTTTGGCTGCAAAAAAATTCCACATTCCCATCTATACTCGAAAAGTTTGTTCCAGACCCAAAGGTCATGTAATAATAAGAAGGAAATTAAAATAGATTGATATATTTTAATATTGAAAATAATTATTGTTTAGCACTGAAAACGGGAAAAACAAATTAAGTCTTATCCTTATTCAAAAAGTTCAAAAAATCAATCTAAGTCTTTATTAAAATTTTTTGAATAAAGATATTAAATGTTGCAAATCAAGATAGTTTTCCTTGCTTGCCAGCATTGAAAACTGACAAGAGCACGTACTAGTAGTACTACCGCGGCTCCATTTCGTAGGATCCATGTTTAACTCATTGAACCCGGCTAGAGTGAGGATTCAAGTGCCTCAAAAACTGGAGTAAATTTTCATTCATGAAATCAGAATGAAATCCTACCTTTCTCTACAGAAATTCCAGGAGGACGACACCCTCAGTTGCGTAATCAATTGTCAACAAAGAAAGGAACTAATTTTCTTCCGTAAAATTCACACAGGCGCCCGAAACCGGCTTGTGTCGAATAAGGCGGTTTGAGGCGGAATAGGGCTCAGAGGGTTAAGAAGTCTTGTTCTAAGGGATGCCAATCT
Source organism: Araneus ventricosus (assembly GCA_013235015.1). Lineage (NCBI taxonomy): Eukaryota > Metazoa > Arthropoda > Arachnida > Araneae > Araneidae > Araneus > Araneus ventricosus. The sequence continues at coordinate 64,804 of BGPR01000248.1, forward strand.
CTGTTAGTCAAGAACAACTTGTGTAGTAAATAATAATTCTGGAAATTTTTCAGACATTTTTATTGGTTCGTAAGCCTTACTGATTTTCGTTGATATCAAAACTCATTTTATCCCAAGCAAAACGTGGTGTGTTGTGAAGATCCATTAAAATACAATTGGTATTAATTATTTCAAATTGTTGTCTTTTCAAATATAGACCTGATATCTATCGCTAAATATTCGTTTAACTATCAGATATTTAAATATTGTGAAAAATTGATGACTGTCTGTCTATAATATGTACTAATATCTGTTAATTAAAAATATCTAATGTAATAACTAATAATTTCAAAAAGTTTGCACTCACTTTTATTGCTTTATAACCTTTAATTTTTGTTTCTTTAAAAATCTGTTTGTTCTAAACCAGGGCACGATGCTTACACAGGTCTGTTGAAAACAAATTGCTAGAAATAATTTCAAAATTTCAATTCAAATATAGGTATTTTATTCGTTTTATCGTTAAATTTTCAATTAACTGTCAAATATTGAAATAATGTGAAATATTAATGAAATTCAGTCTTGCACATTTGCCCTGGTATTAGATAGAATGAAAAGTATAATATTTGATGATAAATAATTTTCTTTCTCGCGTTGTTGTTCGAAATATATTTTACTTCTAATTAAAGTATATGTCTGCAAAATCAGTTATCTCTCTTAATTAAAGCGGCTGTTTACTTTCGAAACAGAAAAGAATTGGAAATTATTCATAAACTGAAATAATTCAACAAAAACAGAATAGGTATGTACTGAATTTACGTATTTAATGCTTCATGCTGCATTAAATTTTCATTGATGTTTATCTAAACATTAAATTATTATTCATATTTACTTAATAAATTTTATTATGCCCCAAGGCTATATAAATACTGAAATACTTATTTCATATTCACTTTGTATCATTCATCAAATATAACTATAAATTTATGGAATAATTTACTAAGACAATGTACTTTAAACCACTAAAGTAAATAATAGAGATAAATATATTATATTTCATTATAAATTCTTATTAGATAAAATATTTCCAATTTATTTATTCAGAAACAAATAAAGCATGAAGAATTGTGAAACTGATCTGAAACAAATGAGTGCAATATAAAAGTTGATAGCATAAAAATAACTACATCAAATATTAAAATAATCTGAATCATAAAATTCTTATGCCTGTGTCAATTCATGTAGATTCTATAAAATATCGTCTTCTAGAGAGATATGTTAACAAAATAAATAATGAATCAGTGTAGCTGAATCCTGCTTTAATATTCATTCGAATACTTTGCATTTTCTTTCTTTTTTAAAAAAATCATTGTCTTTTAGAATCGTTTGCTATATTTTGAAACAAAACTTTACGATATCAGATTACATGAAAATGAACACGGAAATAAAATATTCATTGAAATTCTACTAAATTAATATTTAATCTGAAATTATAAATTTCTGATAAAACAATTGAGTAATAAAAAATATTGAAAGTTACACGCTGAAAAATTGCTAAATGCGTATTACTTTGATTTTATTGTAAATTAAATTATAATTTGATGTCTTCTGAAAACATGCTCTATGTTTTGAACATATTTGCTTACTAAATATTTCTACTGCTTTTTTATAATTAAATCAGTACTAATATAATATATAATTAAAATATCTTGGTTGAGAATGTTCTATATATTATTTTGGCATAAGTAGATATGTGAGAAATTTAAAAAAATATTCTACATTGAAATATTACAGAATAAAATTTGTTGTAATGTAATTGATTAATTGAAAAAATATCATAAATATTCGAAAAATCAGTATAAAACAGGCTTATTCAATTTAGAGTAATAGGCCAAATTATCTTTTCAAAATGTCAAAATCTTTGCTACCATTCTTTTCACAACTGCTATTCAAATAAAATTTTATTGTTCTGCTTTTTGTTCTTTTATAATGCTTTTAAGAAACTTAAATTCTATAAAGTTAACTTTTCTGATTTATATCCGTCAGTAAAAAAAACTGAAAGTTAGAACTGAATTTAAGTTCAATTTGGCGCTTTTTATTTAATTCTCGAGTAATAAATTTAATAATAACTTTAATTAATTTTTACCATAATTATAATCCTATGTCACGAATATATAGTGATGAATTAACATTTCGCAAGAATTACCCTCTTTGTTCTGTTCTTAGAGATTTAATACTAGAATACTAATAAAGAAAAATCAAAATAAACAAATATTTTTAATTCTTCAACCAAAAGTTAACCCTTTTTTTACCTTTTTCAGTGAAAGTTAAGCGAAAAGATACCAGAATGGAATCAATTCACGTTGACGTCACAGTCACGTGTCAAACGTAGCTACGCATGTCATTTGGCTGCACGTTGTATTTTGCTGTCTTGCGACTAGGCATATTTTTTCCTCTTTCAAGATGTGCGATGCATTCCAAAAGTATCTAGCGTGGAGCACTTGATATGTACCGCGTATTGCATGAACTGACTCCATTCATCGTCATAGTTTTTGTGTATATATCAGAGTTTTCTGGATTGGCATCCCTAAAAACATCATTTTTATGAAAAGAACATGAACATATGCATAATGTTATTTATTTGCTGTGTGTCCCATGGCACCACAACTTGGAATGAGAAAAACCTGTTCTTACATGTTGTCAAATTTTGTTGATGAAGATCTTTCTTTTTTATTATTATTACTGTGCTATATTTGAATAATCTCGGGAATACTGTCCCACAGTCTTTCTTTGGAGATTCCTTATGTGAGTTGATATACAATATTCCAACTGATTTCTGCACGTTTTCGAGTTGTTGTTTCACTTCTAACTTTTGAAGATCTTTATGGAAGGCAAATTGATGTGCCACTACTTTGTTGTAAATTCTGACAGTAAATATTAGTGTTTCCAAAAAAGACAAATAATAAATTTGTTTTAAAAATATTTCCTTGTTCTACTTATTTATTATCCCAAACAATAAACGTGTACCTTGACAACCCTTGTTGACAATATGGTGGAAGCTGCTTGATTTAACATCATTCTCCGTTGAAAAGTCCTAAATATAATCCTAATATATCGTCGCTTAACAACAACTGAATTTTTTGAAATTTCAAAGGAGAAGAAACGACTGAAATTTTCGCAATTAATAACTAATATTTCTAAATTTTTTTTAACATCTGATCGAAACACGAGACCGCATGCCCCTACCTAGGTAGAAAAAATAATCAGGAATGCTCGTTATTGGTTAAGAAAAATTCAATTTCCTCCTCTTTGAAATTTCAAAAATTGAGAAAGGTGTTGTTGCTTGTTAAGCGACGATATTTAAAAGTAATAGATACATTTGAACAGAATTTAGTACGCTAAATATTAATATTCTGTCAGATAAAGCTATGTGTTTCAAGTTGTTTAATTTCTCGGAACATTCTATTCCCCTAAGACCAGTAGAAACACGTGTTCCATAATTAAACTATGATGTGGTTGTTCATGATTTTCCATTTAGAGCCACCTTTAGATATCATGACAAAAACTGGCCACAAATGATAAATATCATTTATTCTTTTTTCATTGTATTTATACTTTAATTACAAATTTTTCACATTTTTCATAACTCTTCGATAATGGAAAGACGTTGAAAACTGCAGACCATCACACTTACATTTATTACAATAACGTTAGTCATTCACAGACACAGATCACTTAAAAGCGATGAACTTTTATAACATTTATTAGTTAATCATTATTTAGAACATTTATTAGTTAATCATTAACAAAATACTAGTCGCGAGGGATTTCGGTAGATGTTAGGGGTCGTGTCTCAGCTCAGACAAACTCGTAACTTTTTATGCCGTGGCGCTGTTCTTATTGGTGGTGCGCGCGCACCTGTCCTTGGTGTGAAACGTACACATCTGTCACAATACAGTTAATTGACGATTTTATCCTTTTAGTTAACTAGCATTAAAACTAACATTAAAACAATATGAATACAAAATGATAATTTAAATGATGGAATGACTACTGCTGATAAGCGTTTCTCAAGTGAAAAGTACCTGCAATTGATCAAAAATTTAAAGGGTGAGAAATCATACGCACACTACCCAAAAATTTCAGAAACTGTGAGAATCCCAAAAGTGGATAAAATTATCTCAATAGATTTCATCACTATACTGTTACAAGCAATACAACACTTAACATTTTAGTTGCATTTTAAGCTGTTAGCTTTAAAATCAGTTTCTTTGCCCCACCACCAGACAGTGGCGGCGTTTGGGTTAAAAAAGTAGGCGGGGGGGGGCAAAAACTTTATAAACATCTAAAAGTACCCGAAAGTGTAGGAGTAGACAACAAATTTTAAAAATTTAGGCAAAATCTTAGCTAGCTTTCCCGGACACTATTGCTTTTTAATAACTCTTACTTTTAGGCAACTAAAATGAAATGAAAATTTTATTTTTCCAGCAAAATGTAGGGGGGCAATTGCCCTCCCTCGCCCCCTATACTCGCTGGCACTGCCATCAGACTAGTGGGTGGTTTTCCCTATATCATGAATTATATATTCATCGACTTCGTTATAGATATTCTAGACCAAATGGCATTATAACCATTACCATTCGTTTGAAGCAAGATTATTTTTTTCAGTGCAGAACGAGTTTTTATGATTTTATGAATGAGCATTACTTCTCAACGCAACCTGTGTTATAGTGTTCGCAAAGACAAACCTAACGAAAAGTGCCTTATGCGTTCATGAGTTTAACAAGACGGCGATAGGCTTGATTTGAAAAACTGACAGAATGTTTCAACTAAAAAATGAGGAAGCCGCCCGTCAGGTTTGAAATTTAGACAAAATGGCCAAAGCCAGGAATAAGATGTCGGAGTTATCAACAAAAAGTGAATATGAGAAAGCTGGCATCACGATCAAATTTAACAAATGGAACTGCTCAAAAGGGCAATGAAAAAGTTGATTCCTCATGCTTATCATGTTCATGTTATCAATAATAAATATAAAAAAATTAAAAAGCGCTTTTACCATTGCATTAAAAAAGAAAAATAATTTTTCCTCAAAAATCTGGAAGCCAAAACAAAAATCGTAATAGCGTGAGGCGCTGGTTTTATATCTTTCTCCTATTGTTGTCAACGCCTCACGCTTTTACGATTTTTGTTTTGACCTCCAGATGTTTGAGAAATTTTTTTTTCCTTTTTAATGCATTGGTAAAAGCGGTTTTTTAAAGTTTTTTATATTTATTATTTTCTAGTTTTTAGTCTTTAATTTATTAAGTATCAATTTTTCATGAACTACTTCCCACAATTATTTTATAGGAAAGAGCTCCAAAATTACTGAAATATTGCATTGTCATGAAGACCCAACGAATATACAAAATTTCAGAACGCTAGTGCATTAAGAAGCGAGTGCAAAATCGATCACAAAATATCTCTTACAAAAATATTTCGAACTTAAATTCATGTTCCTTCAACTAATTCCAGCAATAATTTCTTTAAAAAGATAAAAAGATCTATAATAGGATATACATATTTTTATTGAAACATTTAAATTACTGTGTAAAGTATTTTAGTTCTCAGAAATACTATAGATGGCGCCACTGGAACCTACCGAGTGCAAACGTAACTTTGCGAATTTTTTTTTTAAATTGATGATTGAGAGCTCTAAAATTATTAAAATATTGGATTGTCATCAAGACCCAATAAATTTACAAAATTTCATAATTCTAGTGCATTAAGAAATGATTGAAAAATCGATCACAAAATTCCAACCTTGCATACATACAAACATGAATCATTTCAAACTTAGTAAAAGCGTTTAATAAACGAAAAAATCCAGTCGTTTTAAATGCTTTTGCTACTATCAGTGACTCGTAACCTTCATTGACCGAAATGGGGTAGATCATTTTGATTTCTTCTAAGAAATCACTTAAAAGAAAAAGCAATTCGCATTTAACCGATTATGAGAAGGTTGGTTGTGTTTGGTTTCTTGGCGCAAGAGCCATGAAGTTGACCATACTGCGCCAGAAAAAATGTAAAATTATGTCAAGATAAAAGAATAAGGTTGAATATGTATAAAAAACGATGAAAACAGTTTTCAGTTAAAACTAAACTTTGTTTAAATAAGGGAGTAAAGACCGATTGCTTTCAAAAATGCAAAAAGATGAACATGAGTTTCGCCAAGTAATGCAGGTAATGAAATAGTAGTAGAATTAAAAAATCGTAAACGTTGCGAGTTAAAATTTGAGTATGCTGATAAGATGTGATGGACAGACATAATACAGTTGCACTCTGAGCACATTGGCGCTGGATCTCCGAGCAATAAGTGACGATGAGTAAATCTTGTATGCCCTACACGTAGCCGAGTTAAAACAGTATCAGCCTTTCTATTCTTTAAAGAAGGCCAAGACTCCACAGTTGGTTTGACAGCATGAAGCAGCCGATTATGAGAAAATGAGATTGAAAACATAAGCCTTCGTAAACTAAAAATTGTTGTCACAAATTTGGGAAAACATTTTAGCGCAAATATTCGAGAAAAAGGGCCACATTTTGAGCTTGAACTCCGATGGTGTTCAAAGTTTATCATTCTTTTCATTCGAATTCAACTCTTTTCGATTTTTTTACCTCGATTTAGTTTATATAGTTTTATCGTTAAATATTTTTGCACAGTTTGTACGATCACACTGTACTTAACTTTGAATTCTCTGCAAATTTCGCTGATAGTTTTCAATTGCACAGAACAATGTATTACTTTAAGTTGGTGAACGAAGAGTGGAAATATTCTTTTAAAAATGGTAAGAATAAGTAGGCAAATGAGTTGACGAAATTGATACTCGTAAGTGAGTACGTAATATTGAAATTTATTATGGGGAGTCAGTACCCAATATACTTTCAAATTTTGATTTTATATATATATATATTTGAAATCTCCATTTAAAGACCTTTCCGACGATATAAGTCTTTTGCTCGTGTTCATATTAGAAGTAAGTTAAAATAAAGTTTTAAAAAATGCAAACAGGTTAATGTAACACAAGATTTTTACCTTTAACTTGAATGATCTCAAAATGGTATTTTTGAAACTATGTGTACCTTTTTCTCAAAATCTACTTTATATATGTTCTTGAAATTTTTACCACCTATTTATATATATATATATATATACTGATATGGATTTTTTTCTGATACATCAAAAATATTTCTTAGTGCTGATCTCGTGTTAGAAAACGGCATTTTTTGAAAAATTCATAGTGACATTCAGTTAATTTTTTTTAAAAACCAAGCTATATTTATGCAAGAATTTAACTTCAGTATAGAGATGAATGTCTACTTAAACTTCATAAAAAAATTGTAAAATTTATCTATAATAGATTGTGAGAAAAGGTACATAGAAAATGGCCAATTTAACATGGGGGTATATTGGATTCCCTTAAGGGAATTTTAATATTGAATTATTTGAGACGCAATATGCAAAAGTATGTGTCTCAAATAGATTATGCCGAAGTGGGAAATAGAAAAGACACGAAAAGTTGTCTTAAATCACCTTTCAGCTTTGCAAGAGTAACACTCTTATTACGAAGGAGTTCATTTTTAACGGCATAACGATATACTCAATCGGATTTACGAATATATCTCAAATATAACTAATAAATAGTTTTTAATAATTTACCTTTTAAAGGGTGAAACTCCACACTCGATTTTATGGTTAGAATTAAAATAAACACAGACAAATATCAATATCATTCAATTCGAAAGTTTTCGGAAAGTAAATAAAAATATTAATAAAGGGAATTATAAATGTGGAAGAGTAAAAAATAATAGCAGACAATGACAAGAAGTAAGAATCTGGCGAATGACTTCATCAGAGACCAGACATCCATGCAGATTCAAAAATGGAATAGGTTTTCTGCAGAGAAAAAAAGACTTTAAGGTCTGATATTTAATATCCTCTTTTGGCCTGAACCTATTCCGGGATGTATTGGAAAGAAAAACATTTATACACAAAGAAGAAATTAAAGACAGTCTTTTGAACAAAGTATTAAAGTCTTTTTCCTCTACAGAAAACCTATTCTATTTTTGAATCTGCATGGATGACTGGCCTCTGATGAAGTCATTCACCAGATTCTTACTTCTTGTCGTTGTCTGCTATTATTTTTTACTCTTCCACATTTATAATTTTTTTTCTCTTTATTAATATTTTTATTTATTTTGTTTATGTTGTTTATTTTTGTCTTTTTAGATATTCAATACTTTCGGAAAGTAACATATTTATGGGAATTATATGATACGACGAGCAACAATGGTATGTCTGCTTAACATAATGACTTAAACATACATGACGATAACGAATCTTTGAAAGATGTCATGACAATGAAGATTTATAATCCATTCAAAAATATTTTTCCATAGAACAAATAAAAAAATCCTTCATTATAGAACCTTTGTTTGAAGACTTTAACTCCTTCAAAAATCGCCAGTGGTCAGCTTTTAAAACTTTACATATTTATATATACATGTTATATAGTCATGAGTGACATTTTTTTTATCAATCTTTTTGGCTTCATTTTTAAGATCCTTGTCCTTTTCTTAAATTTCAAGCCATTGCTTGTGCCGTCTACTTCTAGTTTTTCTGGGAGGTCAGTTGATTAAGCAATCATCCAGATTTTCCGTAATGCTTGTGTGCGTGATTTTAGATTTTTTAATCACGTGTTTAACGCAGCATAGAAAAGATGTATTTTGTGTTTACTAACTCAAAAGAATTTGGATATATTTTTATTTCTAAGAAAAGATTAAGCAGGATGTAAAAGAAAAAGCTACATAAAGTAAATTTTTTTGAAATTTAAAAGTACTGATCGTCTTCGCGATGTTTTTCGGATCTATTGTTAAAGATTTTAAATAAAAAAACATATTACAAAAACAAAAAATAATAATAATGAATCTTTAAAACTCACCATTGAAGCTCGGCATTCATTATGATGCACCATTTATCCCTTAATTAATAAAAATGCTTTACGAGCAAACATTTGTCGTTTTTGTCTTCAAAATATATTTCTTTTCGTAAATAACACTTAGTTCACGCACTTGGGAGAACAGAACATTTTAATATATACTCTTTGGTTAGACGTGCATTTTTTTGTGGTGCAAACCACGATTAACTCAAAATTTTACTTTTTAAAAGGTAATCACCGGGGAAACAATACGTTCATATAAACTCAAAGATCAATCATAGAATAGCAGATGTCAAGCTCAAATCGCAGTATTTTGGAATTCACAATTTGAAAAGCCCAGTTATTTAGTGAATGTGGCTTTATAATATTACATATTGCAAAGAGTTTTCGAAAGTGTTTTGTTCAAATAAATTATTAATTGTACTTCTTAAGCATGCTTTTTTAATTATCGGGGAAAGGTTTAAAAAAAATATCAACCAAGACATAGGTAGCTTAATAAAGATCCATTTTACTCTTGCTATGAAGCGAAGAAATTTGAGGAAACTCCGATTTTTTAATTTGGTGAGCAGTGGATTTATGAATATACCGCACATCATGTGTTTTAAAGCAGGCCGCTTCTTCTGACGCTTTAATAATTCAGAAATTAATACCAATTTTGAAAAAATACGACAATCTATTTTTTCTTCAGACGTCTGTTCGTGCTACGGTCTTTTTCATACTTATAGCATGTCAAGCCCTTTTAACAATGTGTTTAAAACTGTCCAATGCTGAACTTAAAGAATTAATTTTTTTGCTCGAGAAGTTTAATTAAACTTTGAGAAAATACGTCACTTTGACACTGATTTATTTCATACGACCCCTGTTTCCCTTTTCCCAAAATTCTTCCGCGTTTTTACGGCAAATTAAAAAAACGTCGGAGATTAAGAAAAAATTTTTCGCTCATAAACTTGATTTGAAGTCGTATCATTTTTAAGTGTCGCTGTCACTTAAATCCAGTAGGTTGTGAAATCTGTTTATTTTATTTATTTCCCTTATATTTTTTTCTGTCTCATGCTTCAAAAGTTCTTCGCGTAGCGTTTCTTTTGTATTTGTTTTTGAGTTTGGTAAGTGGCAACTAATTTGCTGGCATATCACTATTTTTATTCATTCATTTGCTAGAAAATTGCTCGTTCTGGCGTATTTTCTCGTCGTTTTTAAGACCCCTTTTTGCCAATTTTTTTAGAAAAAAATGCCAACTCCTTTTTTTATTTCCATAAGTCTAGATGCTTTCGTTAATTAGTACATATTACTTTATTGTTGCTCCATGACAAAAATTTTTTGGTGCACTTTTTCGAGGAATAGTGCGGCTAGTTCTCTAATTTTTTCAATCTCTTTTTCCTCTGTCTTCTGGCGAGATCGAAAAAAAAAATCGCCAAATAAGCGATGCAGAGAAAAGAAAAGTTTCTCCCGAAATCCTGAATTAATTAAGCAGAATAATACACATTAAGCTCGTAAAATGAGAGTTGGAAGCAAGAAAAAAAAAAGGAGGAAGACATTTTTCACTGTTTTTTCTAACCTTTTCGATGTAATGGCGCCCGTTGGTAAACCATGATGTCGGAAATAATGAATAAAATTGTGAAAAATGAGCAATAAAAAAAAGTTTGAAGACGCAAGTTTTTTTAAATAATATATTGAGCAAGATCAACACGTAATGCAGGAGGCATCGAAGTTTTCAAACTATTCGTTTTTTTTATCTCTTTAGCCTCCCGTTTTTTAATAGGTCTTAATCTACTTTTTACGTATTCTGATAGATTTTCTCTTGTTAAGTTTTCTGCCTCATTAAAAGATTAAAACCAACGATGCTTGATCTGGAACGACGATAACGAAGTTAATGTTTCGTACTGAGTTTTTTTTAGGTTAAATGCGGCAGTAATATTTCAAAATGTCGTTATAATTCAAAATGTAATTATGTGATTTTCGTAACTGCGGCTTTTTTCGTAGCAAGTTCTTATATGAATATCTTGTTAGAATTTTTTTATGTTTGAAATTTCAATAATATATCGGAATTTGCATAAAGTAGTTTTGTTATTATCAAGAGTAAATATACTATAAACATCTGTTAGGGTAAAAATGTTAATATATATTCATTATTCGTAAATAAATGTATACATTTATTTACGAATAATGAATATATATTAACATTTTTATTCCTATTCTTATCTACAATCCTGGAAGTTATTAATCACTGATTATTTTTCCTGGTTGTTTGAAACACTTCGCAATGAAAACTCAGGAATAATTTGTTCTGTTTCAAAAATACATGTGGGTTGCTGGTAACATATCTTAATATGAGTAATCCAGATGACGAGGACGATTTGATAGTTAACAACATACTAATTCTATTTTCTCACATTTATCGAAGCGAGAAAGTTTGTTTCTTTATATTTTGCTAAAAGTAAGGAAATTCATATTTTGGGGGTAATCGCGATTGGAACAAACGATTTTCTGACTACCGAATCAAAATTCTGGCTCTTGTTCTGGCATCACTGTGTTCTGGTAAGCTTGAAGGAATATTACCAAAGACAACTGACAATCATTTGAAGTAAAGTTAAAAACCCTTTTTTTCTTCTCCCCACTTTATATATCCGGAATCCTACGAAACTCTAAATGGTTGTGGCAACAGCTTCGTCCTGAATGCGCTGTCTACCTTGCTCATACGTAGTGGAGAACTTAGTGCTATAAAGGCACAAACATCTGTCATCTCTCTCTTGCTCTGCTTTATGTTCCTGTTTTTGGCATGTTAATTCAATTATCATTTACTTTACTTTTACTTTTATCTTGCTAAGTTCATTAAAGTTATAATTGTTATCATGAGTTAGCTTCTTCGGTGTTGTGCAATGTTTCTTCACACCTGCACGAGCCAGTATACACATGCATGCTTGTCAACGTTGGTTTGTACCTTCTAAGTTACCTTGCTTAATGAGGTGCAGCAGCTACTCTCTTTGTTGCAGAAACTAGAATAACTTAAAGTAAACTCTGGTCCTAGTGCCATAGACCATAAAGATAACCAAGTTCGCCTATTGACCACCGTATCGATCCAAAGTGGCAACCTTTACATTTGGTTTGCTAAATGGTCTTCAAACAAGTTGGTATTGGTTGCTGGTCTTTAAGGGAAAATACGTCCACAGCGCCATCAATTCATTTTGATTTTGTTAGAAGTGCAATTTCCACATCGCTGTCCAGCACTTTTTGAAAAGTGTCATTTTTTAGTTTGCATTTTAATGACGAAAGAGCCAAATATGGCTAAGTGAGCAAAAAACTTGCCTCTTAAACTCTGTCAGCTATATTTGAGTTAGTCATTTCAATATTGTACATTAGTTACAGAAATTTAAGCGCTTGGAATCAATTATTTCAATAGATATGATCAGTGGTTTAGTACCTCTGCTTTCGACCTCTGCACATAATCTTCTATCTCAAGACCGCTACTATCTGCCAACAGCGATCACGCGCATTGGCATTTGCTCATTTTTCCATTGTTAAGATCCAAATCTTGAATGATTTATCAAACAGATTCAAACTATTTCTTGACCGGACTTCATAAGTAGGTTTGTTGTCAGTAGAGATCAATTTAAGTCACAAACTCGAAGTGAAACTCATCGTGCTGATGTTTACTAAATACAGTACAACCTCTGTTAACTAAAGAGGGTGGAATCGTTACGGATAACGGTGTTTTCAGTAATGCCATGAATATCTATTGCTATTTTGTATTTAATTACAGTATGGAATTCTAAAATGTTTTGAATGTAATATGAATTCAAACTCTCTTTCTAGGCAAAACTCATGTTCTTTATTAATCACTTAATAATTTTCTTTGCTGTCTAATAATATGCTCCCTTCTGTTTTGGAAAGGAGCTGTCGTTTTCATTCATCTCAGAAAGCATATAATGCTTGAGATGTTTATCGATTCTACGTAATTTTTGTGCAAAATTATAAAGATAATTACTGATTAAATTTTAGTTTTAAGACTAAATATATGTGATGATTGGATGCACGAGTATTCTCGGGCTTTTAAGTTAAACAGTTAAAGTTAACCCTCCGTCTGGCGCAATATTCGCACCAGTGAGTTGGGCACAATGCGCCTGACAGCCACAAGTAAACAATATCGTAATTAATCTTTTTAATACCCATTAATTTTAATTTTAGCAATCTAAAATTAATCGCAGACCTTCTTGGGGAGGATTGAAAGAAAAAAGTGGGGATATCGCTGCAAAAAATGTCTCGCATTCGCCATTATTTCCGTGCCGTACAATACGTATCTTTTGGATTTGCTATTTCGAATAACCCGGTTTCGGTTAACGGGGTTTTACTGTACCACAATGATCGATACGAATTTCCTACTGAGCAAATATCCGTGATATACTTTGACCAACAGAAGGAAGAAAAATCCCCATCTCTCTCTTTGAAGATTTTGTGTAAAGATAAATGGGGCTAATGTTATTATGACTAACGCAAACAAATATTTTAGAGCAAGTGAAACGCCAACAGTGACACCATTTTTGCATTGTTTTAAAATTTGATTTACATGTGTTTGCTTCAAAAATAAAAGCAATGTTCTATAAAAATGGCTTAATCATTTCGACCCGACTTTTGCATGATTAAAATTTAACTATGAACAGCAGTTCAATTTAATGTTGACATACTGAAAGAAGTATACTGTGAGTTCAAAGCTTTTCACTTTTCCCGTTCCCTGGAAATCTCCTGGGACAATGTGTCTCAATCGTATAGACGACTGGGACTATTTGCCGCAATCGTATAGTCGACTGGGACTATTTGCCGCAATCGTATAGTCGACTGGGACTATTTGCCGCAATCGTATAGTCGACTGGGACATTTGCCTCAATCGTATAGTCAATTGGGACTAGTCCATTAAAGCATTTGTAAAGCTCTCTTTCCTGCCATAAAATTAGCATGTCATGGAAACAACTTTACAGTTTCGTAATAACAATCTTGTAGTAATTTGATCATTGATGGGATATATTGTCCCACTGTTAAATACGATTGGGACAATATATCCCACAAACAGAATTTATTCAAAATTTCTTAAATCTGATATTAAAAGGGGTATATTATTACTTAATAAGAACTATTTTATACTAAGTATGGCATAAATATAGTTGTACTTACTGTAAAATTTAAAATATAGGCCAATTGAAACTTGAGTAATGTGCGTGCTCAGAAACACACGGCCATCATTTGCAATCAGAGTGCTTCCAAGCTTCTTTAATCATAATTTTATTCCCTAATTCCTTAAGAACAATGAGAACATTAAAATCCATGTAAAAGTAGGACTTATTTACCAATAGGGAATGAAGTCTAATCTCCGGGATGTATATGACCATTAGGGCAGAAAGAGTTAAAAGAGCTACCTAGAAATGACTCTTTCAGTGATTGACATTATTTTTCCTATAAAGTTATATTCCAACTCGAAACAAAATGTCCCCATATGTTTCAGCTTATTTTCTAGAATTTGTTTGCTAATACTCAATATCAGTGTCAGCGTTGTTAACCGAGTACCTGTTATTAACTCTATGAAATTAACAATGTCATTTTTAGAACGACCCGAGCCTTTTTAAGCTTTATTCTGTTAAATAATTCTTCTGCTAACTAAATGATGGCACTGAAAGCATACAATAAAAATAAGGCATTCTTTATAGCACAAAATAATAAATCGCATAGTTGCGTTTCAATCCGTAATTCTTAAGAAATAATCAATAAAAAAAATTTTAAGGTATAAGCTTCTATTCAAAATGCACTTTAAATGAGAAAATACGTTTACACATTATAATTTCGTCAAAATGAACTCAAAAGTAAAAAATACATGATTCACACAACGATGATTACATTTTCTCCAATTTCAGATAACCCGAGTGTTTCGGTTGAGTCAAATTCAGTTTTTCTTCCTTGCTTTTTCTAGCCGCCGCTCACGTTGGGTATCCATTTCAATACGCACTATATATACAGTCAAACCCCGTTATAACGAACCCTCAACGGACCGACTCAGAAGTTCCTTTTAACGAGATTCGCTGTATCCGTATTTGTAAAAAAAAAATGTCCCAACATGCTAAGATACTACTTCTATAATAGACTTTTTTAAAACATAATATTTTCATTAATAATTAGGGACAAATAAAGTATTAAATAATATACTCAATAATAAACAAACTAAACATTTATCTTTTTTCACTTATTTGCTAATCCACCACATTGAAAAGATATGTTATTTTCAGTTGAAAAGTTTTCGATTTTATATACAACTCGTCAATTTGTTTATCCACTATTTTAAACAAGTCCACAACATGTTCGTAGATGTTTTCTGTGGCAAAAAATTGTTCAAAACGTTTGTAGCTGCTTTTACATCTGCAATTGAAGGCCCTGGTTCGTCTTGTTCTTCCTCCATATCTGAAAACGAATATACAATAGTTTTTTTTTCATTTACTAATACCACGATATCTTCCCCAGCTGACCAGAAAGTCCCCCCCTCCCCTGGTTGATACAAGGCCAAGTGTCCACCGGGGAAGGAGGGGAGATAGAAACTGTAAAGAGCCTTGCTTGTTGTTCCTTTGTCCTACTTATGGGGTTAGCAGCGACTCTAACAAAGGTACAATAGGCTAGGAATGTGGTCTCTGGACCAGAGTATTTCATGCAAAAGGGGTAACTCTTGTAGAAGTTGGGTTAACTTGAGCACAATTAGTAAAGAATGTCCCTTTGGGCAAGTAAAAGTTTGAAGTTTTAGAAATTTTCAGTTCGCTATAACCGAGTCTCTAGCGTTTGCTGTTCATTGTAAACGCATGAAAATACATTATTAACATAGGGCTTCAGTTGGGACCATGTAAAAGGTTCGCTGTAACCGAGGGTTCGTTATATCCCGGGTTCGCTATATCGCGGTTCGACTATATATATATATATATATATATATATATATATATATATATATATA
>BGPR01000248.1:91446-116173 GCA_013235015.1 Araneus ventricosus
CTGTTATACTTCGTTCAGTTACGTATTGCTGTATGAACCTGTTTGGTACGTCACATGCAAGGGCAGCTCTAAGGCGACGTCTATAAGAACGTATTATCGAATCATGGTACCGTGCGAGAAACTACTTAAGGATTTTCAGTTCAAGGTTTTAATTTTAGACGATGTCAAACCCTTAACAGAAAATCCTGTTTGAATCTCTGCTTTGTGTGACTCATGATAGGTAACTATATTCACTCCATTTTGTTTTACTTTAGTACCCATCAGTTATTGAATTTTTATTGGGCTCGTATGATACCTTAGATCATTCTAAATATGCCTGTAAAATTTGCATTATTTTTGATTCATGATGGGAGAATAAAACAGTATTTACCGCGCCCACTTGCACCAAGATCCCGCTGCAGTTTCTGAAAAGCTTAAAATTCTTCAAAATGAAAATAAAATGCAACAACACGACAGCAGGAATATTGGCCATATGTAAAGACCATGGGTATATCGAAAGAAAGGAAGGAAAATAATGTTTGTACAATTTTGTATTTACAAAAGATAGAAAATCAAAATTATTAGATTTATTGTAACAGTCCTTCTTAGGATTTTTTTGGGGAGGGATGTTTATAAGGGAACTATTCCAAGGCTCAAGAAAATATTCAGAGATTTTGCTTCGAAGAAGATTCTATTAGTTCTATTATCTTAACGATTGTTTGGATTACAATACATCACATTTAAATTTAGGTTCCTTAAAATCTCTTCTATAGTTTAGGCATCGCACTATCAGATACCTGCGATGTTACGAAGATTTTTTAATATTATATAAACTTTACAGGCTGGCATATTATTGTAAATTCGATCATGTGACATGTATAGTGATGTTCAGAACGCTTTTACATGGCAGACCATTAAACCTAGAACGCCTACCAAAATTTGGCACATAGTTACTTCTTGGGTAATAGGTTATACTGAAAGAAAGGAGTTTTAAAATTTTAATCAGATTTTTTAATTGAAAGAATTCAATATTTTTCTCAATAATATTGGAGAATATTACAGCATAAAAGTAAAACAGTTACGATTTTTAAAATTCACAAAATATTGGCTTTCGGTGATATAGATTCTATTTCATTTTGCTTTTTTGTCTAATTTTAAATATTTTTTAGAGAGTGTTTTACAATAATACTTTCATTGTTTAGTTACTTTCTTGAATTTATTTCGCGCTTTTTTATTGATAATACATTTTTTTTGTGTGTATCGTTATCATATAATCAAGGTTGATTAAAGAATATTCCACAAAAGACAAGATGGAATAAGAGTCTTTGTTAATATCATGCTACGAGGGGCCAGATTTATTTCTTAGCACTGAAATTAATATACATGAATCAGGGGCCAAGTCGTATCAACAAATGAGCAAAGGTGACAACTGCCTAAGGGCCTGGAGCCCTCAAGGGGTTCCTCAAAGGGCTCAGGCCTTGAGCCTCATCAACCCTGCATTATTTTCACGGAAATTCAATTTGTACCTTTCTTGCTGTGTGTACTTGAACTTAGTGAAATTTTTAAAATGATGTAGAGGCTGTCTTTTCAAACAGCCGCTTATGTTAAACCAGAACTACTGCCGCATTGACTCTTGTTTCTCAGAGTTTCTCGTAACTTTTAACTTTAAGTTTTCTGTAGCTTCTGTTGTTACCTTTACATCTCCTAAAATAGACGATATGTTTTTAACATATGTAGTTACCGAGGTATGAGGATGGCGTCGTTCACCTATTTTTTGCCCAACTTTGCGACTCGGTGAGCACTGAATTTCTAATTCCGATTTTCAATTTTTTTGTAACTACTGTTCTTACCCTTTTTCTCTAAAATACAAGACATTAGTTATGTTTTAACATGTAGTTATCAGAAATAGCGGATCTCCCTTACACCAGTTTTGTGACGTTTTTGGCGTGTGATTTCTTCTTGAGACCCCAATGGGAGGAACGTATTCCTACGTTTAAAAAGCGTTATTTAAAATTCAACACGTTAATCTTAGGACATTTTATATTTTCAAATTCTTACAAATCAATGTGGTCTAATTTTCTCTGCAGTTCGCTCATCGACTCACTCAAAAGTCCATAGTGCTGTAATATGTATTATATTTAAATTATTTCAAAAGGTTGCATGGTCTTTACCATTTTATTTAAAATTACTTTCAGATTTTAATTTATTTATTTTATGCAAAATCAATTCTTTTGAATATCTCGCATATAATATTCTGTTATATAAATATATGTATTTATTAATTAAAGAAGCTGGTTATATAAATTAAATTTATAATAACTGTCTAGTTTCGGAAGTTAGGGGATATGAGATTTGGACCTTACACATCTGTAGGCCCATACAAGGCATAACCGTCTGACTACTTATCCGATTTCCATGGTAGAAACCAAGTCGATTTTTTGCAGCATCCGGCGGTTTCGCTAATATGTTTACTTAGTACTATTGTGTCGTTGCATCGTTTTATACTAATACAGTTTACGTGAAATGTATTAACTTGGTTTAACTTGGTATTTGGGCATGTTTGCAAACATTGCATCTCAATAGTGATTAAAATTACTTAATCAGGGGTTAAATCCGAAGTCGGGGCCAAGGAGAAGGCGATATCTGTGATCCTTTACCTAAAGAAATTTCATTGTATTTTGTAATAGCTTTAAGATAAAATGTTTTACAAATGAGAGATTTCATTATTATAGGAATATATTTCAAAAGAACAAGTCGTTTCTGGAACATATCGCATTTTATTAAATAAATAAAAAAATTAATATTTTCCATCTACCAGCAGAAGAGAGATAATTCAAGATGTTTTATAAATATGATTTATCATTGTAGAACAAAAGAACTTTTAATAATTACTTTCGATAAAGTCCGGTAATTTATCATAAAAGAACGTCATCGTGTGAAAATGATTTAGCTAATTAATAAACTACGTAATTACATTACGATACTGTTACTTCTAATACCCCGAATTAATTTGCTGCTAATTATAATCATTAAGACTTTTAATGCGAAAATATTAAAGTTATTCAGTATATTACTAATTCATTAGTATTTTGAATTTATTCGTGCATGGCCTTATTTATGTCTGTTCATTATCTCAACTAGCTAATGTATATTTATTAATCTAGCATTTCGATTCAGTAATTTTCTTCCAAAAACCTTTAATTAATTGCGAAATTAATGATTAATCTTCCACGAAGTATGAAAGATCACAAACAGTGGATAAGCAAAAAAAAAATTTCATTGTTTCTTCCATGGTAAAATTATCTTCTGGTAAAACGAGAGAGAAAAACTTTTTTTGTTCGGTAAGTGTTAAAAAATAAAACAACAAACCACTTCCAAGAACACCCTTTGACAAATTTGCTCAAAAGTGACGATTTTTATAGTCATCCTCCATTGTCATTGGCCGATGTAATTAAGAAAAGCAACGCTTAAATAAATAAGTGAAAAAAATTCCCCATCATTACGGCAAAAGGCATAAAACTGGATATTTCAAGAGAAACTAGTGTTTACTTTTAATTAGTGAATCCTACCGCGTACGAAAACTTCCCTTGCACCTTAATATTACTCCATTTCTATAAGCAATCCAGTTTATGATGTTTACATAAGTAATTGGAAGCAATATACAAACAGATCGTAACTCTTTTCTGGCGTAAGGGAGAGATTGTTTGCATATAACACCCTTCTGCATGGCATTCACAACGCTAAATTTTTCTTTTATTATACAGCTTCTAACTGCCACAATCTTTTCTAATTTATGGGTCCCTTTTTTTCATCATCCGGAATGTATGGTTATTATTATTATTAATACGAACAAAATCTTATTCCTAATTTCCCTCCATTGTTTTAAACCGGATTCTTGATTAGATTCCGTCTTTCTTTGTTGAACATCGCATATCGCCATTTCAGTATCACTATGAATGAATCTAAATAAATTATTATTGGAATGAAAGGGTGGCAACGAGAGGAAGGGGGGATGAATAATTACTCTTTGCCGCCTTACATTTATATTACTTAATAACTTATCAACCCATCAAATAATTAGCTTTGAGAATGCGTCAATTCTTTAACGAGCGTCGGAGAATTAGATCTTTTTTTCCGTTCGTCTTACCCTTCTAGCGCGGATCTATTGATATTATTTATTAATATTAATAATTCTTTTCCTCTCTTGTCAGAACAGCGGAATTGAAATTAATGAATAAAAATTAGTTTCTTTTGTGTGAATTACGGTGCCTTGTGCATTTCTGCGCTTATAATGATTGGGCCCAGGCAACACACCCGTTGGTTGGGCTGGTTTGATTTTCTGAATGATTGTTTAAGAATTCCTGGATCAGTTGACGGTTAATTTGTTTTTGTCAAATGTTTGGGCAGTTCTTGATTGCTTTTAATGACTGTGTTTCTTGTTCGCTAATTTTTTACTGTTGATCGTCATTTAATATAAAATGATTCAGGCATTTTCTGCTATTTGGACGGATTTGGCATTGTCGTTTCATCTACACTGGCGATAAAAATTAAAGGAACTGTATTAACTCATGTAACTTGAAATATTTTGAAGCGAATAACAATTAGAATTTGTAAAATATCTATATTTTGAAATGCCGGTCATATATGTAAAATGCAGAGTTGTTATTTCTGCAAAAATTAAATTTATATAAGGACATAAGAAGTAAGAAAGGAAAGATTTGTTTTACAACCTTCTAGAAATACAGTTAAAATACATAATCAATTCTTTAACGAGTATTAGAGAATGAGATTTTTTTCCACAGTCCATTTTACCCTTCTCGCTCGGATTTATTGACATTATTTATTAATATTAATAATTATTTTCCTCTCTTGTCAGAACAGCGGAATTTAAATGAATGAATAAAAATTAGTTTCTTTTATGTGAATTACGGTGCATTGTGCATTTCTGCGCTTAGAATGATTTTTGACCAGTCAACACACCCGTTGGTTGGGCTCGTTTGATTTTCTGAATTATAGTGTAAGAAATCTTGGATCAATTGACGGTTAATTTGTTTTTGTCCAATGTTTGGACAGTTTTTGATTACTTTTTATGAATGTGTTTCTAATTCGCTAATTTTTTTATTGTTGATCGTCATTGAATGTAAAATGATTGAGACATTTTCTGCTGTTAGGACGGATTTGAGATAGTCATTTTATCTACATTGGGGAGAAAAATTAAAAGAACAATAAAAAATCAAGTAACTTGAAAGATTTTTAAGTTAAGAATATGAAAATTGCGAAAGATCTTTATTTTGCCATACCTGACACGTATGTAAAATGCCGAGTTGCTTATATATGCAAAAATTAATTTATATAACAACATAGGAAGTATGATACAAGATGGAGAAAGGGAAAATTGGTGTTACATATTTTTAAAAAAACCATTTCAAATACATAGGTATATATAAAAAATACGTAATGTCAATTCCTTAATAAGCTTTAATGTAAATTCGGAAATAAAAATTCGTATAACCCATTAACTTGTTTATTGCATTGAAACACGCTAAAATATATACTAATTGTGAGTAGAATCATTCAGCATTGAAGTTTTATGCGTACTACCGAATATGTTTCAAGATTTACGTACTAACTCAAAATAGTTTTGTTTATTGACTCAATGAGATTATTTTATACACCAATACATGAACAGAACACTACGATCTACCGCCAAGCCTAAGACTATGACGATCTCTTAACTATTGATATACACCAATACAAAAAAACTTCAAGCTAATATAACGATAATGATAAGAGTCATTCTCATGAAAAAGGCACAAATAGCTAAAAAAAGTTATTTTACAAAATTATGCAAAAAATCTTCCATTTGAGCTTAATAATATTATTAAGCTCAAACTATTTTATTTCTCACTGGTTTTTTTTTTGGGGGGGGGGGTTTAAAATTTTTGATCTGTCTACGAAGGAGGCATGATAGTCAACGGAACTTTCACATTTTAAACGAAAGTATAATTGACTAATTATTGGGCAGATTTGGTACAGATTTATTTCTTATAATTAAAAAATAAAATTAGTTAATGAAAACCAGCGCAAGAAAATCTAACATTTTAAAATAAATAACACTTTTTAAATAATGGGAATGACTGCATTAGTTAAATAATATTCATAAACAATTCCAAATAAATGAAAATCAACATTTTGAAGGAAAGTAATCAATTATATAATTAGATTAAGGAATATCATATTTTTTATTAATAAACGATCTAATAAGTCTGCTATTAAGTTTTTTCTATTCTCTTCTCTGGGGAATTTGAGCATCCGACTGCTTTGTCTTTTTATTTTTTGATATTAACATTTTTTCTAAAAATAAATTTAGCTATTAAAATGTTTTTTATACATTATTGCAGTTTTAATATTATAAATATTCTATATGAATTGTTTACCTTAATTCTCTTCGAGAATATAATTTCAATTTTAATTTTAAAAAAATGCAAGAGAAAAATCACTAAATTTCATAAAAAATATCTACCAAAGAACTTTTAATTGATATTATTTTAATTTATCTAACTGTAACATGATTTTGAGATTTTGTCTCTTTCATTGACAATGCCATCCTCTCTGTGGAGATGCCGTATCCACGGAGGAGACAAAAACTAAGTTTTGAATTTTTAAGTGCTTTGGTTTTTACTTGGCTAAAATGGTACACTTATTTTTATTAAATTCGACACTAAACCTATCAGAATTTGTATTCTAATTATAAATTAGATTTTTCTTGACTTAGTTATGATGTCCACGGATTAGAAACTGAGCTCTAAATAGGACTAATAAATTGGATTTGATTGATAGGAGTAATAATTCAAATAAATTGGAATATATTCAATAAACTCGCAATAGAACGAAGATTTTTCCTTAAAGAACAAATTGTCCGCATCTTAGATATCTTTATAACTCTTATAAACTCTTATTAATATAATAATATGTAATATAAATATTATTACATTAATAACTTATAAACTCTTTCAAGATGATTTGACATGAGCTACCATTTATGATATTTTTTAAAGTTATTTTCTTTGTCCATGGAGGGAACTTAATTTTCCAGGTACAAAGTTTAAAAGTAAATTCTTTGTAAAAAATTGTATATTTAAAAAGATATTAAGTTAGACTATAACTAGAGACTTTAAATTAGTTAATACGGACCAAAAAAGTAAAACAAATTAATTGTTTGAATATCAGTAAAAATTATGTTGTGTTTTAGACGTAGGAACGTCCACGAAGGGGACTTTTGTCTTATATTCATTGAAAAATGAGAGTTAAATAGTAAAACTATTTTAGTAAAAACGTATTGAATAGCTTTTTGAAACTTAAATTATACATACGAACAAAAATAATGGGACATTTGTTGCACTTCCTAATTTTTATCACCCTGGGACTGTAAACAGCACCTTTTCGTGAGGATGACCAATAAGCAAAGAGTAAATTATATGAGAAGAAAGAACAAAAGTGTTTAGAAATTAGCAGAGAAAAAAAACAGTTTTCACTAATGTTTAGTTCTGCAGTTAAACCTTATTTTAAATCACTTCAAAATTACAGTTTCAGTAAAAACATATTTTACAATAAAATGTGCTCAGACTGTAAAATATATTGTTTTGCAACGGATTCGGAAACCCTCCGCGCTTTTGCGAATGCGCCGAGAAGAGTTATTTTCATCAAAATAGGAGAAAGTGAAGAATGGAAGGGTGATGTTTATATTTTACTGAGCGTGATCTAACGAAGAACTCCGGAAATGCGCTCATATGACTCATTGCCTGACACCCCTTTCCGGTGTAAAATCTTCCAAAAGTCGTAGTCTCGGAATCCGTTTCTGAATAGTACACATCATCTTCATGTCTGAATTTTCAACAATGGAATTAACTGTTTGCAGATAAAAAAAAGAAAACTGTTTTAATTTCATCATAAACCATGAAAACCAATGTAGCAAATAATATTAAAATAAAAAAACTTAAAAGTTAATACTAGGGGTAAAATTGAGCGACAACTAAATTAGAATCATTGAAAAGACAACTTACTAAAATTTAATTTAGTTTGATAATTATATTTTTTATTAATTTATAAAGTTTATGAATGAATCTCTCAACTACATAGTTCTCTCTGCCATTTAATCAGAGAAGATCTTATGTTTTCGAAATGACTTGTATTGAATTAGCTATGAATCGCTAAGATGACACTTGAGATGGTTTTTCATTCAATAATTTTGTGTCAAATTATAACACTCATGAATGACTTAATTTTAAGTTAGAAGTTACAAATGTAAAAATTTAATAATTCGAGACACGTATGATGCTCTTCCACGTCTGTTTACCCCTTGTTTAACTCATTAATGCTTGGCGTCCATTTTTAGAGAAGCTTTTAAAAATGCATCATAAAGTCACATTTTTTCAACATAAATTTTACAAAATTGTGTTTGAATATTAATTTTTCTATATTCAGTAGCTGGTAGCAAATATGAAGCGTTCGGTTGAAAATGCAGCGTTTATTATTTTTAAATCAGACTCGAAAGTAGTTTTTCGCAATGTGAATAAGAAAATAATATTGTTTAATTATTTATCAATAAATTTATTTGAATTTAAACCAGAAATACAATTGTATGAATATGTTTCTTTTTTGGAATTTCACATATAGATTTTGATAGATTTTTTACATTAATAGGATATTGCCTAAATGAGGACAGTAGGTTTAAGAGAGCACTAAAATAATTTTTTCAGACAGAATTTTTTTAGCAATTTTCCAATTCATTTTAAGTCATGTCAAAATACTATAATGCGAGTTGGACATTAATAGGTTGTGATATTTGTAACGAATAATATACCGCTAATCCGAGGTAGCTAAAAAAAGTAATAAGTTGAAAAGAAGATAAAATACAGAGAAGATAATTTCGCATGCAGAAGGCACGGCAACGTCTGATGTTGCCCTTCACTATATCGAGCAGCAACCAGATGCTTTACCCATAATGTTTTTGAAAAGCTTGCGAGACAACGCAGCAAGAAAGAGACTTTCTGCTCAAAAACAAACAACTTTAGATTCATTTTTAAAACATTAAACCAAGTAAGTGTGATGTTATTTAAAATACATTTTTATATTTACAAATCTGTGCGCTCGTTATTTTTTCGCTATTTGATATCTCTATTTTTTTGGTTATACGCACATATATAAAAATGAATTTTACTCTTCGATTTTATTATGTAGTCCGCATAATCCGAGTTTTCAGTAATCCGAGTTGGTGTCGGTCCCGATCAACCGAATTATCGGGACTCGACTGTATATATTTGTAGAATTATTAAAATATTTAAAGAAAAGAAATTAATTAGATAATAAATCGTTTGGTCATAAAAGAAATTAATTTAAAAATATCGTTTGGTTGAAAAAAATTAATTAAAAAATAGTTTGGCATTCATTATTTTCTAAAGGTTATAAAAATAGAGTGGCAATTAGATATTTGTCTTTTACTAACGTTGCCTAGGAACGGAAAAGAATAAAGATGATTGAACATGAAATTCGATGTCAGTCGGGATGTAACGTTTGTGATGTAAGTGTATGTGTTTTTTTTACATGTTTGTTGAGTGGAAGACGTCCAATAAGCATTACTTTTGATAAAGAAGGGTCCCCCGATTCTTCATGCTATGCTGAAATACATCACAAGGTTAACCTCCAAATTCACATATTCCGTTTTGGACATTTATTGATATTTCAATCCAAATAAGATAAAAGCCACTTATGCGTGCTTAAGGGGTTTTTTTGTATTTTAAAATATTTAATTCTTCGACTTGTTTACAGATTTGAAATAATGTAATTCTACGTCATTATATGCAAATGAGTCAAAGAACTTTATTTCAGAAATAACACAACCTCCGGTTCCAAACCTACAGCAACAGCAATCAAATAATAAATTGGTGCAATGGTTACATGCAGCTATCAACGAAAGTAGACCTACTACACGGAAACCATTACTTAACTGTTTTTGTTAACGAGATCCACTCTCAATAATATTTATATCCCTCGAAAAAACAGCATATCATCTCTCTCCGAACACAAGTTTACACTCCCAAAAATAACCCGAAAAAACTGATGACTTTATTTAACTAAAACCATATGGCTCTCGCCAACCTTTCCATCACGCCAAACGGTAAAATGATCACAGTCAATGATCCGGATCGAGGCCTGCTACATTACATCCAGAACATTACCTAAGTCACCCTTTAGGCTGGAGAACAAATGGGAATCGGGCACGGATCATTACATTGCTTCTTCTCTTGTCCGCACATCTCCATTTTGTATACTCGAGGAATTTTCTCTACCTTTTTCCCCACATCAGATGAGGGGGAAACGCTATATTTTACTTATTTATTAAGAAATGGGAGCTCCTATTGACACAGCGACTGGGGAAACAGATGGCTCCTAAACGTTGAGGTCTTTGATGGTGGAGCTTTTAGACTAATAGAAGCTTTGCAGGTGGTTTGGGTGAGAGCTCTATTCGCTGAGTGCCTCGTAACATCGCAGGGGTTTCACTTTGTTTGTTTTGTTACAGGCGGCAGACCCTTTTTTCATATTTGTATTTGAGCTCCTCTTTTGTAATTGGTCTCGGAGGAGGTCAGTTTTGGTGTGTTAAGGAGGATTTCATGTGGTTTAGGAGTTGGGTTTCCTATTTTATATAAGGATGGTGCGAGTGTTTTCGACTAAAATATTCAAGGATGGCAGAATATTGCGATGCATAAGGATTGAAGAAAATTGGGATTTGCAGCTATGCATTTTCCAGATGAGAAGCTATTGTTTAAGAAATAGTGTGCGAACTTGTTAAAATTTCTGAACTTCAGCATTTATTTAGCCTGCTAAAACTTCATGTTTCCAAAGTTAAAGGAAATATTATACAGTCGACGTTCGTTATAACGAACCTCTGCGTCCCACAGCAAGAGGTCTTTATAACGAGTGGTCGTTATAGGGGATATAATTAAAAAAATGTACACATGCACGCTCAGCAGTTCCGTAAAAATAGGCTATTTTTAAAGATATTCCAACTAAATACTCAAATTACTTTTTATCATTGGTATTAAAAATAAAATTTTATCAATCAAAAATAGATTTCTAAAATAGATTTTCAAGTAGAAAATAAAGGAATTTTGGAAAAATACCGGGAAGAGTGTCCGCTGAATTCGGACGTTGTATTGGGATTAGACGACACTGGACGGTCGTTACACCTGTAGTAAAATAACATAGAGTGCGTAGGGAAACACAGTTGGGGATTTTATCACTGGTCGTTATAATGGAAAGGTCTTTATAATGTGTGGTCGTTATAACGAACGTCGACTGTATATATATAGTACCAAAATTTGTTTCATAAGATGATTTCGTGATACTTTAAGATTTTAATGAAGACTGGTCTCAGCGACATTGAATTTTGCGTTGTTATAAAATATATGCCTTTATTGAGTCTAGTATAATTTTTATTTATGTATAAAGTATAAAAGCGTTTCAAGCAAATGTTTATATTTATAAACAGACATAAACTACAGAGTGGTTGTAATTAAAAGTGACTATATTCACAGCCAATTCTAGATGGGGCATTATTTCAGTGAAAATTGTCATGCTATACGTTATAAGGACCATAGGGAAAGGGAATCTTCGATAAACAAAGTAAGAGCAGGAATTTCAATCATGAGGCGAAAATGTGGTTACACATAGAAAAACAAATCGGAAACGTAAAACTTTAATTAATCACAGAATTTGCCCATTCAGCATCCCATTTGCATTAATCACATACTTAAATCAGCGTTCTAAAGTAGTATGAAGGGCTTCTAGAGTAACTGACGCACTGCATTGAAGCTATGCTTGCTAGGAATACATCCTATGCTATGCTTTCTTTGAATTCAGGCAAACTCCGAAGACTTCAACCATAGACCATAACCATCAAGGATTCCCCAGAACTAGATTCAGTCGAGAGTTTATGCTATTCCCACCTTTTACAGTTCGGCATTAATCTTCAAGAATACAAATAAAGCGAACCCACCACAGACTGGCATCTTTGGAAAGATACAAATACTAATAATGGGAATTTTTAGTTGTGAAAGAGTTAAAAATACAAAAATAATAAGAAACGGAGATAAGAAGTAAGAATCCGGTGGATGACTTCATTAGAGACCATTCATCCATGCAGATTCAAAACTAGAATAGGTTTCCTGTAGAGGAAAAAGACTTTAAGGTTTGAATTTAATATGAATTTCCTCTAAGGCCTCAACCTATTCCGGGATATATTGGAAAGAAAAACATTTATCCACAAAGAAGAAATTAAAATCAGTCTTTTAAACAAAGTATGAAAAGAAGGGTTTAAAATCTTACCTCTTATAAAAGCTGTGGAGTGGAACAAAAGAAAGGACGCCGTTACAAAGTAAACTTATTAAATAGGTGTGCGCACCTATCTCCATCTAGTGAGGGATAAACCAATTAAAAACTTGATTTTCATAAGAAATTTTTTAAGGTTAAGCACACCAATTAAATTGCTTCCATTATTTTTTTGTCTTTTTAGATATTCAATCTTTAGAAAGACATGCTGATCTTCTGGATTAATCAAAGATTTATGTTGTCAATCGGCTGTCGCTGAGTTTTATAAAGCTTTGATTATTCAGATAAACAAGATTAATTAATTGATTTAAAACGAAATATTTTCGTAAACATTATAATTTTAATTATAGAGATTTTTATTTCAGTTTTAATGGAAGAAAGTTGAATCTCATGTACATCCATTTAGTTAACCAAACACGAAGAACCAAATTCAAACTAAAATACATAAAACAACGACAGCTCATTATTGATTCATTAAAAACATTCAATCCCTCCAACCCATTTCTTATCTTACTCGAATAATACTGCCTTAAGATTCAAGTAAAATCAATCAAACACAGTTTCAAATGAGTCATTTTCTGCGAGGAAGGCAAGTGAAACAACAGGAACCTCTCTAATCCATTCTTTTTAAAGATAAACTTTTATTCGAGATGGAAATAGATGAGCCAAGTTGAGAGTTCCGCCTGGAGCGTCCGGAAACATCCGGAAAAGGCATTAGCCGGCCGGAAATGAGAGCCATATACCAAATGCCGGACCCTCACTCGGCGGCCACTTAGGCAATGGCTTCATCAAAAACAACTTTCACTTGATTGCTGCCTGAGCTTCAGCTAGGACACCGCCCAACAAAAATTAACGAACATCTCGGCTCAAGGTTAAACAAAAGTCAATTTTTAAGAAAGCTCTATAGAAATTAGGTAAAACTGTTTTTCAATTTAGTGAATTTATAAGCTCATAAATATTTCTAAATCAAAATTTCAAATATATATTTTATATATTTATATATATCAACAGTAATAAATATAAAACTACTCTGAATATACATAATTTTTTGTGAAAATACAGATTAAATTTGTGCGTCGATTATTCGTTGGTTATGGATCATGTGGTAAATTAACAAAAATTAACGAACATCTCTGCTCAAGGTTAAACAAAAGTCAATTTTTAAGAAAGCTCTATAGAAATTAGGTAAAACTGTTTTTCAATTTAGTGAATTTATGAGCTCATAAATATTTCCAAATTAAAGTTTCAAATATATATTTTATACATATCAACCATAATAAATATAAAACTACTCTGAATATACATATTTTTTTGTGAAAATACAGATTAATTTTATGCGTCGATTATTCGTTGGTTATGGATCATGAGGTAAATTATATTTGTACTTTACTCAGGCAAAAAATCCGGCTATAAAGATTTTCTTTTTAGAAATTGATATGCGGATTACAGACATATTTGTATCTCGGGATTTCTATAATAATTTGGTATGTCTAATACAATAAATCAACACAAAATATATAAAGTTTCCCATGGTTTTATGACAGATATTAAGCTGGTATTTGTAAATACGTGCATTAACTTCATTAAATTCTTATTTCGTCTCATTCATCGCTCATTCGGTGCTGTTATATTAAAATGCCTTGTGACAGAAACCACACACAATAAAACGTACAAAATTTTGATGCAATAGCTGTATCTACTAGCAACATATGCCATTTTGTGACAACATACAACAATCACAGACAACAATTTGAGAGCAGATGTAGCTAACCCATACAAGTATTTTGTATTAACCACTTAACTGAATAGTTTTCTTTGCTATCTAATAAGATGACCCCTCCTGTTTTGGAAAGGGGCTGTCGTTTTCATTCATCTAAGAAGGCATAGGACACTTAAGATGTTTATGGATCCTACATATTTTTTGTGTCAAATTATAAAGATAATTAATGATTCAATTTTAGTTTATAAGACTAAAATTTCGATAATTCGATGCACGAGTATTCTCGGGCTGTTAAGTTAAGCGGTTAATAAAATGGTTTGGAAAATTTAACATACAACATGTTGATATAACAGCGACGAATTGAGGATTGACCATACTCTCAATCGGGAGATAAGCGAATCCTCCAAGTAGAATATCAAAAGTAAATGTTAATAATACATTTTATAGAAATTCTAAAAGAAAGATTTTAAAAATTTGAGACTTTTAACAGACATATAACAAAAGTTATTAAAAACAAGGAGTCTTAGGAAGTACAATGTTTTACAGATAAGTTTACAGAAACAGGTTTTATTTATTTGCTAAGCAGAAAACGTGATATTTAAAAGCAACTATTTAAAGAATACGTCAAAAATTAAATACATTATTGAGTCTCAAATGAAAATATTTGTTGAAGCGCATACGTAAAATATCAAAATGTTACTTAAGAATGAGGTATATTTTAAACACAATTAATACTCGTTATGTGCATAGTAAATGTGGATCTTTCGGATGATAATTGTGGAACTTTCACAAAAGATAAAAGAACACAGTTTTTGAAAAATTATGTTATAAAACAATATTATAAAACCTTTGATAACTAGACACTGAAATTTTGAATAAATTATGTTTTAAAAATTGTGATTCTTTGAAAGAAATTTTATATCCTAAAAAATATGTTCATATAGTAAGATAATCGGTGCGAGGGGGAGGGTTTCAAACTAAATATTTTGAACATTGAAAATAATAATTTGAATATTTTTTCAGTTTCCATTTAAAATTTGTATCTCCAAAATGTACCAATACTAAATTGAAGCTTCAAAGAAGTTAAGAAATTTCGTTTATTGTATAAAATGCTAGATATTTAGTATCGCAAACTATCGCAGTAAGGTTCATTGATAACTTTGCTAAAAACGAAAATATCTCTAAAAGATCAGAAAAGTATGATGTTGAAAAATCAACAAAGAAAAAATAGTTCTAGGTTCATTGATAAGTTCGTTAAAAACGAAAATATCTCTACACAAGACCAGAAAAGTATGATGTTGAAAAATCAACGAAGAAAAAATAGTTCCTTTTAAAATACTACTAGCCATGCTACTACAAGGTAATAATTTAATAATTTTGATTATTTTTATTTAATATTAATGCTTATGATATCTAGATATGTCATCAGGGGTCGCCTGCCCCCCACGACCCTCCATTTTGGAACGAAATCGAAAAATCACTTCTGTGTACATTGTCTATAGGTAAACCTTGTAGAACACGTATGGGTAAACCTAACATATAGAGAATGAATGGTGGAGAAATGTTTTTTACAATTTCGTTCGAAAATGGGGATGGTGGGGGACAGGCGACCCTTGATGACATATCTAGAAGTCATAACCTTTCAAATTAAAAAAGAATTGTCGAAATCCGTCGGGTGGTTGGAGCTGGGGGATTTCTACAAGGTTTAATAATTTGGTAAAATCTTTCACCGAGTTCGCCAGCCTCAAGTACTCAACCGATTTCAACATTTTTTAATTTCAAAGTTTATGAAGTCTAGATATGTCATCAATGGTAGCCCTCCCCCCCCCCATTTTGAGAATGTATGGTGGAGAAAAGTTTTTTCGATCTCGTTCAAAAATGGTGACATATCTAGACGATATACACTTGATGACATATCTAGACGTCATAAACTTTCAAATGAATAAAAAAATGTCGAAATCGTTTGAGTGGTTGAGGCTGGTGTACTCAGCGAAAGTTTTTTTTAACAAATTTTAAATATATTGTTGCAAAGATGTAATGTCGCTTTCCTGTCTCGCTAGTCTCATAGTTGGGGAAGGAGTTTTACAGGGGTAAGTATGGAGTGACGGGCATTGGCTTTTGCGGGACCTCTGACCTTGGCGACCATTTTGGCGACAAATCATTCCAGAAAATGCGACCCTTTTCTCGATATCTCTATTAGGAAAGGTAATACGCTTGAATATGCAAGAAAACTCCATGTGACGTCACGACCTGTTGGAGAGAGTATATAAGGACCGCGTTTGGATCAAAGGGAGTTGTGTTTATCCACTGGAACGACTTTAGAGTTTCGTCTGCAGTGCGAGCTAGGAAGCTGGTGAGCTGAACGCCATTCAAAGTGCTGTTATTGTCGTTATTAGTTATTTTCTAACTGTTTGTGTTGCTAAATATCAAAGCGCTGAACTGTTATTACCTATGACTTGTTGTCTGTTTATGTTGCTATTCTGTGCAAGAACTATTGTATCCTGTATCTGTGCTACGCGTTTTCCGGCATATTTGTGAATAAACATTCATTCTCCATTATTCTGCGTGTTGGACTGTTTACACCATACACCCACAGAAATATTTTTTTAACAATATAGATACTGTTTTCTGAGAAGCCTTGCAAATTTTTCTTGTTATTCATCATGTTCTACGAAAGATTTTACTCAAATTTCCAAAATTAAATAAATCAATTATAGCTTCTATGTACAATCAATACCCACAAATTAAATATTTTTTTCTCTTTGCGCAAAAGATCGAAATAATAAAAGAAGAGTTAATAAAAACTCCGAATCATCAACCCAATTACAATTTTAAGCGAGTTTCCTTTTCAGTTATTTGTAGTATACATTATTTTATCACGCATAGTATTGTTTAATAAGATGATTAATTTTTCATTAACGCCTCTAGTTTGGCCATTAGATTTCCGATTTATGAATGTTTATGAATATAACCCAACTCTTTTCTGATTTGAGAAAGCATTATTCGTTATGGAGTTTTCTAAGCTGATTCAGAAAATAACAATTAATGAGAGTAGGAACTTAAATATTAAGCAAAGAAACTGTAATACTTATCAAATAAGAAACAAAATTGTTCTTGTGAAAATAAAGGAAGATTTTCAATAAATTTCCTGTCTTAAACAGAAATAAGTATAGTGAAATCCGATCGTTCTAATCCGGAAGATTAAATCTTTTTGACTGTGCGATTGCGAAAGTTCAGATTTCGAATTTATTATATATATAGTAGTTAACTAACTACTATATAACTACTATCTACTAACTATACTACTAACAACTATATAGTTTTTTACTATATATATATATAGTAGTTAACCAAGTCATAAATGATTTACTTGAAAACATCTTTCGAAAATATTTGACCTCAAGTTAAAATATAAATACATTTGTGCTTGACAATTTTATATTTTTCGTGATAGCTAATCTAGATATGATAAGGGACTTGGCAATTTTTCAAAGCACACAACTCGTTTTCAATTCAACTTAAAAATAAATGGGAAATATTTCTGGATTAATCTTGAATTATAGAGAGACAAAGAGATTCGAGTATGCAATTTGGACCTCTTCCTTTTCACTGATTAACTCTTTTTTGGACGGAATTATAATTTTATATCAAGACAACATTCAAAATTCTGTTTATTTAGCTGGGTACAGTTTTGAGTTACCATGTTCGCATGCACGCAAACAGATGTCATGTTATCTTCATAAAATTCGTTGTGTATTTACTTGCTAAGATTCAAATTTCAATAATTTCTACTTTTTATATTTAAAAATCCACATGTATTTTAATCTTAATTATTAATAATTTTCTGTGTCTAATTTAAAATATTTAATCCACATTTATTTTTATCAGAAATGTTAATAATTTTCTGTGCTTTAAATCAAAAATTGAGCAATAAATCAATCTCACCACAACAATAGTTTAATCCTGGTCACGGCACCAAATTGTTGTGGTGAGATTGATTTATTACTCAATTTTTGATTTAAAGCACAGAAAATTATTAACATTTATGATAAAAATAAATGTGGATTAAATATTTTAAATTAGACACAGAAAATTATTATTAATTAGGATTGAAATAAATGTGGATTTTTAAATATAAGAAGTAGAAATTGTTGAAATTTGATTCTTAGCGAGTAAATGCACAAAGAATTTTATCAATGCAACATGACGCGGATAATCTATACATTGATGTATTTGATCCAAAATATGACAAAGATCACATTTTAAAATTCATTTTCAAGTCCTCTAGTTTTTTTCATTTCTAATTGGCTTTTCAATTATCGTGGTCACATACACACGAAAAAACAGACCGACAGATTGTTATAGATTTAGTCCAAAATTTCCTACCGATCAACAATTTCAGTGATAAAAACATCTATAAACTTTCATTTATCTAGCTCAGGGGTTCCCAAACATTTACCCTCGCGTATCTCTTGATAAGTCTTTTTATTTTTTCGCACCCCCCCCCGGCGGGCCCGCCCCCCCCCCCCCCCCCTAGCATCCGTAAATGTAAAGAGGTTTTTATTAATAACTTAAAGGGATTAGTTTAGCTCAAGAGTCCAACGACTCGAATTAATAACATCTGCTGGATTCATTTTTGAATTATCACTTTGTTCATTTTTAAAATAGTATTAGTTCAACGCCAAAACTAATGAAACCAGTATTCCAAAGATTCCGCATAAACTTATAAGAACAGCTAAAATTACACTCCGTAGTAATCATCTATTCAAGTGGAAGAAAATTTCAATGCAATCCTTGAACTCGTTTTATTGTGCTGAATTTTATCAAATTGGGTTCAGACGAAGGCACATATAACGTCACGTCTCGACCTCACGACTTTTGGGAAACACAATTCTGTAACTTTTAATCTCGTATTTTTTCTTGTTTCCTCAATTACCAACTTTGATTTCGTGTACCCGAACAGGTCCCCTGGGGGTACGCGTACCACAGGTTGGGAATCTCTGATCTAGCTCATAGCGCTGCTTTAGTTATTGTGTTCAAATGCACGCCGACCGACAGAGAGACCGATTTACCTCAAGCGGATTTTATCAAAACTTTGATATAGATCTACAACTTGGGTGGTAAAGTCAGCACATCAAATTGCATTAGTCTGCGTCGCTTTCATCTGAATTATTATGTTCAAAAACTAAAAAAATTCCCAAATGGTTTTAACGGACTCGTGGAAGTTTGAAACATCGACAATTCTTCAAATTATCAGGACCTAATTTTTTTAAACAAACAATTACATTATTTTCTCTCGGTGATACTTAGTACACCAGAAAGCACTAAATGAGTTGCGCACTTGAGTATTTTCTCTCGTGTTGGCGTATCTGTTACAAAACTTGTTGAACGCAATTTCTTTTACACACGATATATCCAAACGCACGATTTACTTTTTATATGCAGTCTTACTCTTTGAACCCGTACACTTAATTGCCCGATCCTACTTCCCGTACACGCAGACAACCACCGAGATGACGAGACAAAAACGTCCCACCGTACACCTTTTCATTTTCTCTCCATCCGTCTCCTGGTTTATGACACCTTTCCCCCCAGTCCATTCCCAGTGTTTACAAAGCACGGAACACACATATCTGGCAGACTTTTTCCAGCGTCGTTATAAATTTCCTAAACAAGAATTCCAACTTAATAATCAGACGTGGATGGAGGCGGGCAGAAAAAAAATAGAAGGGAGGTGTGAGAAAAATCTCTTTTAAACTGGAAAAGTGCTTAGAGGCGGAATGAAGAATGGTGGGTAGGAATCTAAGGACCTTTTCTGGCACAGCAACGTGTAGCCGTCCTGGCCTATTGTAATCAAGGCTCGGCACTAAAAGCTTTCTTATGTTCAGCGAGAAAGCTCCGAGTCCCTGTTTAAACAAATGCCAATGAAGGAGTTATATTCCGTCGCACAGAACGTGACGCTACTTGAGGGCCCCGGGATTTATTTAGGGGGCCGCATCTTGAGTGACGAGACTGAAATGAAAGAGGGTCCGATGGGCATCTTATTGCAGAGTCGCGCTTGCGGTGCGATAGATTGGAGGCGAGAGGGGTCGCCCACAAAGTGAAGCACGGATGTCTGAAGGTGCCTTTCTTCTGTCTGGTTATATGGGGTTGTTGTACTTAAGGTATCCGAACACGTTCGAAAGTAGATTTTCGACCAAAATTCCATTTTTTAAATTTTTGATGTTTTCGATAGTTCATTCATTTACCTTTCTAAAACATATTTACTTTTGTCGGTACGTTAATTAGAAGATGAGATATTAATTGTTTTATAAAAAAACCGAAAACGGGCGTTTAATTAGCCGAAAGTTGTCATTTAAAGGGACAGAAACCTGTCAAAAATTCTTTTAAACTCCTTTTTTACAAGCTAATATGATGTCAGTATGTTTTTAGGAATTTTCTTTGAAGTTTAGATACATAATGTGAGAGCGTGGAAAAACTAAAATTTGATTTTTCTCAAAATTAGATTTTATGCATATTTTTCAAACTTCAAACATGATAACTCAAGATATTATCATTCGATTGTTCTGAAATTTTGTGAACACTTTCTTCAAATGTTTCTCTAGTGAATGTACTAGAATAATGTATATTGTAACAATATTTTTTAAATTATGGTCTTTTATTTGAAAAATGACATAGAAAATTTGCTGAAAATCTTATAATGTTTGTTCAATTAGCTCTAAAATTTTTATTTATCCAAAGAATGTTAAGATTCTAGTACAAGCACTAGTCCATAGTATGTAGTTTATTTTGGTATTAGTTTTATTTGAATTATTACAAAAGTTTGACCTGTAGCGTGTTTGAAGTTTTGGGAAATTTCCTCTAAAAAGCAGCAGAAATTCAAGAATTTTGTGAATTTATAATAATTTATACTCAAAACTCATACGCTAATATTAATCTTTATTAAATTCGAATCTAAAAAACATATTTTGGTGTTTCTATTTCACAATTTAAGAAAAAAGTACTCCGAACGTGTTCGGATACCTTAAGTTTGCCTATTGAAAAGGCTCTAGAACCGATTCTTCGGCTCCATGTGAAACAAAATTTCACTAGAATGTATTAAAAGTGATGTGCTCTATCGAAACAAGAAAAGGTAGTGTGAGGTGGTGCATCGTCTTGAATAAAAACGGTATTTTTAACGAAAAAAAAAAAAGGATTTTACGTTCAGGACTGTTATTAATGTTGTTTGCCCTTATACCCTAAATGTTATTTTTTAAAGCTTCGAATGCCATTTTTTTTCTAAATAATCTTATACCTTATATTATTCAAAATCACTTTTATGCGTCCATAATCAAGCACCTCATTGTTTTCCAATGGTGGTAAATACAGTTTGCTTGAAGATGATCATTAACCTTTGATGCGGAATGCAAGATTACAAGGAATTTAGGAATTAATTTTATTGTACTAAAAAATGTTTTGTTATTTCAAGAAATAGCGAACTTAATGGATCTTCCGAGGACACTTTTAGCGAGAGCATGGATCTTCCGAGAACATTTTTAATTTCAGATTATTTTGTTTATATTAATGTCCTTATTTTCAATACACACACGGTGCATTTTTTCCGGGCTCTCGTAAATTTTAAAAAATGAAGATGAGGCCTCAGTTTATTTTCGCCTATCCAAACCTCCATACCATACTAGCTAGAAAGAGCCGAGAAATGCTTAAAAGCATTTTGACTTCTAGTATATGGCTTTCAAAGCTACTGGAGGGAAATTTTATTTAAATTGTGATTTATATGAACTTCTAGCACTTTGTTCATAGCGGTGAGATTAACATTTGATTTGAATACGGGAAACATGCCTCTTTCTTATTCCTTTATATTGTTTTGGTAATTCAGTCAAGCATACGGAAGAAAATATCTTTACCATCTCTTTAATTTTAACTAAATTTACTTCTCCCTTCGTTTTTATTTTTATTTTATTATAGATTTTGCTATGTTTAAGTCATACCCTCTGCAAGATGATAATCCCGCAGAAGCAGCAGGTCATCCAGGATTACTGACCTACTGAATTGTATATTTGGGAGTACACTGCTGGCGTGTGTTACGCAAACAGTGTTACACAAGTTCTAACATTGCTTGGTGTTGCATATCTAACCAAGTTCATGATTCAAGAACGAACTATAAAGGGGCAGAACACAAGTGTGGGGATCTTCTATTGGGTAGGAGCGGACCTTGGAGAAACTTGGTAGCGCGGGAGGTAGAAGTCTGACTTAGCTCCTATAGGAGTAGGCTGAATTCTTGAGGGTCTTTCAGGAGAAACTGGTCTACATTTGTGTTTCTATCTGAAGCAAAATCAAGAAAACCCCTAGCATCCAGTCCAAACCACAGCCAACAATCCATTGCTAAAGTGCACATCAGCTTTTAAATACTGGTCAGCAGTACAGACAGGGGATCCACAACATTCTTCTTCCGATTTATGTTCGTCAGCCGTACCATGCCTTAACCCAATAGGTGTAAACAGCGTATTTAGTCATCAATATTAGTTGCAAGTCGCAAAAAACAAAAGCTAATTGCCCTCTCACAACTGCGAAAGAGGCTCTGAAAATGGGATTTCAACATCGTTGTCTCAAGAAATACTTCACTTTTACCCCCACTAGGTAAGAATATCAAGTGGCAACCGCCCCTCTTTTTTCAACAACAAGCCCAATACCTGATACCTCGTAATTAATACAGGACAAAAGGCACTAGTAAAAATGTCTGCTCCTCACAAATCAGCAAATCCAGGGAACAAAGTCGAAACTCATTTCGAGCTTTTCACAAAAACAAAAACTGGAGCAAAAAAAGGGGGAGGGAAAGAAGAAAAAATCGGAAAAATCCTCAACTCCCCCCTTACTCTTATATCCCTGTAGTGTTCGTTTACCGTTTTCTTCACCGGTGGCTATTTCTTCATTTATTTGATTCTCAATTAGTTTTCATTAATAATAGGAAATGCATCTGTTTTCGTAATTACGACTAGAAGAAAAATAATAATGAAAAAACTGTAATTTAACGGAGAAGAGGAGGTAAAGAAAAAAGAACAAGAAGAAAAGAGAAAGAGAGACAGAAAAAAGAGAGAGAGCTCAGGCTTTAATCGGCACGCGAAGAAAAAACAAGGCTCTGCGTTGGAAGTGAGTTCTTCAGAAAACTTCCAAATTAACCTTTTCCGTTTTTAACAAGCCACTTATTTGACAGATGTACTCTTGCGTGGCGGTGGTAAAGCCTGGAGCTATAAAAGGAACGGTAATTAATGACATGAACGAAAGGCGAAGGGGTTTGAAAGGCTATTTTCTACTTAGAATATTTTTTTATTAACTGCCCCCTTCCTCACTCCCCTCCGTCCCCTTCCTAAACCCTCCCCACCCCTTTCTTTCTCTCTGGTTCAATCCCTTTAATTTCAGTACTGGTCTTCTTCCCATCCAACGGACGCATCTCCTACAATTTGTTAAACCGAACGGCAGCAAATGAAATTAATATTTAACGATCCTTGCTAATTAGAGGGACTTTTGAAAGAAAAGGTTTCCGAAGAGAGGGTGGAATTGTTGGGGGGAGGGCAAGAAAGTACTCGCGCGCTTGCTTGAAACAAAGAAGGGGGTAATGGCAGAAAAAAATGGTGCAACGGCATCAACACCAGAAAAAAAACTAAAGAATCTTTTCCCTCTCTTCCTTTAAGATGAGAAACAGCAGCAAGAAGTACTGACTGATAAGAGGCCAGGTAAAGAAATCAATTAGCCCGGTAATTAGTAGTTCGAACCGGGAAAAACAAACAAACGCAGTCTGCTCTAAGGGAATGGGAAAGTAGGGGGGATTGGAAAGCTCGAAGGGGGTTTTAAAGAGCAGCACAAGATGAAGAGGGGGCAGAAAAAAAGCCACATACGTATTGGAGAGTCTTTAGACGAAAATGGATTCTTTCACACTTTTTCTAAGTGTGTGAATGCAAAGAAGGAAAAATACGTCTCTGTTTGCATTACAAATCATTAATGATGTCTGCAGAACTTGTATAAATCTTTTAGCAGGGGAAAGATTTCTCGGAAACGAGTACGATCCACGGTCTTCTGAATTTGCTGGATGGTTGCTGGTGTTTTTGTTCTTTTTTTCCTTCCCCTTCTTCATCCCCCCTTCAATCCGATTGTAATTATGCAGTAATTTATTTTGAGAGTAATTATTGAATTGGATTTATATCCTTTTCAATGCGAGATACACTTTTGTGCAACCTATTAAAACTAAATGAGGTCCTGCCTTTTGAATTTGTGTGTGCTCGGTTTCGAAAAACTTCGGAGTTAGGACGTGGAATATTTTTACAAGGTTCTCTATAAATAATTGAAGCCGTTTAAAAGATATTCAATCGCGTCTTCTGCTAGATTAAATGAATAAGCACTTACTCTAATTTCGATTTTCCCTGTCTCGTCTTTAAATTAAACATTTTTGACTTTCAGTTTTTTTGCTTACTAGGATTGTTAGTTTTGCCTGCTGGATTGGAGTTTTCTTTTGGAAGCTGTCTCTCTTGCTTTCATACTTTTACGTAGTTCTCCACTAATTAGTGCACTCCATTTGCTAAAACCAAGCGAGGATTTGCAAAAAGTCTTATTTGATATATTTTATGCATGAATTGTATTGATTAAATC
>BGPR01000248.1:116183-133094 GCA_013235015.1 Araneus ventricosus
TACAGCATTTTTAGCAACGAGTTTCATTAAATAATGAAAATGAAATCCCAGCCAGCAGTGCAGACTTCATCGGGCAGAAAGCGAGCAGACCCCATCGCCAGATCTCGAAGCCGTCCAATAAAAAAGAGCCAGGCCGCCGTCTTTCCGTTGTCTTAAGCAAGATTCACAGGGCACTTACGGCATCCTCCTACGGAAAAGCTACTTTACTTGATTGCCTGCCTGTTTTACCTTTACGTAATAGACTTGATTACATACGAGCTCGTAGCCAGGGTGCTTTAGTGGTATCTTTTATCGGAGCAGCGGAGAGTCCTTAATCGTGAATTATAGAAGGGCAGACTCCGCCTAATATAGGAGCAGATGCTCCTTAATCCACTCAGCGGGTTTATAAGCGCCTGGGCCTATCCTGGCGAGCTAACCAAATTTATGGGTTTGTCTGGTGCGGTGCTTTGATGTGCGCTCTGCCACTGATTTAGGCCGGAGTAAAGCTCCGATGACAGTGATGGGGCAATGCTTCATAGACAGTCAGCTGCAGTGATGGACGGGTGTTAATGGGAGAAGTGTTTTAGGGCTGCCTAGGAAGTTAGGGGAGGTGCCCGATATCTGTGGATGATGCTGCTGCAAGAAGTGTTTTTGTGGATTAGAGAGATATCGATGTTGTCGAGATTCCATCCATACACAGTACATAAAAATTTATTGTGCATCATTTGACGAAATCAAAGATGCTGTTTTGGCAAATTAAAGAATCTTGACTCTAGTAGAAAATATTTATTAACAAATACAACAATTCATCACATTTAAGACACAAGAAAAAACTATTACATGACGATATAGAAAGAAATTAGTATTTTAAGCAGAATATACGAACTACCTTTCTCCTTTCACGCGCACTATCCTTTTAGAAACAGATTGACAAACTTTGATGGATTTATTCTGAAATTTGATTCAAATTTAGTTTTCATGTGAACACTACGTAACAGAATGTCTCAGTCATTGCGGTTTAGAGTTCTCGTGTTCATATACACTCGAATGGAGAGATAGTCTGCCCTGTGAAGGCTTTGAGCAGGAAAATTGATACTGATCAATAAATTTGATGCAAAGATAACGTGTCAAATTTTATTAAGTTGCTCGTTGCACTTAGCTTGTTGTATTTTTTAGCAATGCTTTAGTTCTCATGCACACGGATAGACAGACAGTCTTATTGTTGATGGGTATGGGCCCAAATTTGATGCAGATACATAATTTTGATGCAAAGAACACATACGCGATTTCATATACCTAGTTCTCTATTACTTTGAGTTATCTTCGCATAGAGATAAACGAACTGAAAAATATAATTCCGAAATTGTTTTATTTTTGGATCGAGACATGTCTACAATGTAAGATTCTTCAAAATTTCGATGTTAATTTTTTGTTTTGCTTTGAAAATTGCAATATTTTCTCTATACTTTGTGTACGAGAAAGTTTTAAAAGAAATTAATACGAAATCCAGATAATGTTGTCACCGTAACGCATTTGAAATGCTAAAAAATTGAAGATGCAGGCATAGGTAGGTGCATTCTTAGATACAGCAAAATTGTATATTTGATGTGTTTTATATTTCAGCACCCAGTATTGGTTTAATAATTGATATATTAATCTAATTTTATCAATAGGGCACCAATCTAGCATTAATGTTTTATAATTAACATTTTTAAAATCAACATTTTTTATAATTAACATCCCAGCATTAACACATAGTAAACCAAATTCAATTATTGAATTCTCCAATATAAAACACATTAAAATTATTTTATACATATGTACAACTACATTTTTAAAATAATTTAATGTCATTAACTTTCTGAAATATAAATCCGTAATATATTACGCGATAACTTACAATTATTATCAACAATGTAATAGAAAAAAAGAAAAATGATCTACACAACTTTCTCTTTTTGCTTTGAGTGCGAAACGTTTGGCGCAACACGAAGCAAAAAAAAAAATCTAGTTGTTGGAGAATTCAAATAGAAAGTGAACCCAAGACGCGTAGAAACAATAGCTATTACGTCATTCATCGGCGCAGCGCCGGAAGTATAGCGTATTTTCTGTTAATTTCGTGGTGTTGTTACAACCCTACGTAACGTAAGTTACCACCTTCCAAACTTTATCGCCCAAATATAGGGCTAAAATTTTAATATCATTTTGTTAGGTTTAAAATAGGTAAAGATTGCAAATTTTTTTGCATAATATTGTATTGTCACCGGAAACCCCCACTTTGCTAAATTTCAAAGCTGTAGCTCGATTGGAAGTGGGTAAGAAATCGATCTCAAGATTTGAGGACACGGCAGTCAAGTTGAATAAAAGCTTATAAAAAAACGATACATTTAATAGTTATATTAGTAAACACTTAATTCTAGTGGTTGGCAAAAGTAATTTTCCTTCATTAGAACTGTAAGTAAAGTTAAACCTACTAGAAAAATATTAAATATGTCAAACGAATTACTGAATTATTTATTTTGAAAAGTTTGTTACTAAATAAGTTGTTGATTTAAATCAGTAATGAAAAGAATCTGAAAGCATAGAAATATTACAGTTTGTCAATTGGCTTTATAAAATTAATTATAATTGTAGGAATAATGTCTTAAATTGAATATTAAAAAAGGTGATTCTAATAAATAAAGTTTAAAGTATTTATTAAGGTAGAAGTTAATTCGATGCATAAAACATATTGCAAGCCTATTGCTTTTCATAATATACTTTTAATATGATGCTTATAACCTGAACTAGAATTCATTTTTGTTGAGATTGCGCATTACATTCCCATATAACATTCCACATATTTATACAAAAAAAGCCCACTTAGTTTCATGACATGCAATAAAATAATTTAATGGGGAAGAAAGGTAAGTTTTCTATTTAATATTCTACTGTTACAACAAATGTGAATAACAATTTGTTGTGGGTTATTAACCAACATTGTAATTAATTGTCTACTGTTCTGAAAATCTAAACATGGCATGTGTTCGAAATACAAAAAACTAAATTCAGTTATAAATGCCCGCACTAGTTATAAATTCACTAATTAATGAAATATTTCATCATTTAAAACAATAAAATTTCCAGAAAATGATTGCTGAATGATTTTT
This sequence comes from Araneus ventricosus, assembly GCA_013235015.1. Lineage (NCBI taxonomy): Eukaryota > Metazoa > Arthropoda > Arachnida > Araneae > Araneidae > Araneus > Araneus ventricosus. Next base: position 119,312 of record BGPR01000248.1, read on the forward strand.
TTCTTCTTTATGAATATTACTGTTATTTCAATTAATATGAAAAGCTGAATATTAACTTTGTAACGATTTTTTAATAACTTAGAAGACTCAAAAATTGCTGTAACTCAGTTTTCCGAAGTGATAAAAGACACCAATTTTCTCCTTCGGTTTTAAATCTAAGCTACGATTATATGTCATCTGAAAAGAAAATCAAAATATCACACTTTTTAATATAGATCAGTTTTCAGCGTCAAAATATTTTGTCAAGCATTTGAAGGACAAACTATGTAAATGCTTCTATAAAAAATAAACGTCAATATATTTTGAAGGACGAGCTATGCAAATGCATGCCAAAATATATAACAAAGGAGAAGCTACAACATCAAAATTACACTTTTCTCCCCTCCCCACCGCAAGGCTGACACGTGTTCGAAAGAGGGGGAGGCGCTGGGCTGAACAAATTCAATTATTTGACCCTCACTGGTTAGAAAGTCGGTGAGAAGGGGACAAGTTATTTGCTGAACCTGCATCGACACATGGGACCGACGCTATCCCCGTTTCGAATTAAACGGGCAATTTTGACCACCCCCAATCCAAAGCGCAGTTTTCCCGATTATTTTCTTTCCGCAAATACATTGCGGAGGAAAGTACACCTGGTGCCATCTGTTGGAGAGTCTCGGCACTTAGACACGACCGGAGTATGCACTCGGAAAAGAAAAATGAAGTAAAAGCTCTGAAGATAAGATCTTTGAGAAAGTTTCTGAACAAAATTTGGAAAAATAAATTTGGCCAACTTATAAAATATTACTTCATATAAAAATGTTCTGAGTCATTCCAAATAAGCAAATGGCAATATTAATAATTTTCTAAGTACTTTTAAATCGTAGGTTGCAGGGTCTTTGTAGCTTATGCATTAATTGTTTACCACAAAAATGTTTTTAAAAATGCAAAATAAAACGCATTCAATAAATGATGAGAGCACCTCATATGCCGAAGCTAACAAAATTATTACAATGGATTTTCACTGTAAAATAGTTTTTACAACTGAAAAGCATTTTTTTCCCTTACTGTAATATGATGAAGTCATGGGATATTCGCAAACATAAAACTTCTTAAGATCACAGCATTGATGTTTTAAAGCACCTAGCAACACTTGAAAACAGCTTTGTTTTCTGAATTCGAGAATAAAAATAAAGATTTCTTTTTTTCACTAACCATGGCAAATTACATGCACTGTTTTCTAAGACCAAGTTTGATAAACATGTAAACATATCGTCTATATTGCTTAACTTTTACTTAAAAAAAGTAATTCACATTTTTAAAGCAGGGTATCAGTTACTTTCGCCTGATTTAATTTCCAACTATACAAAACCTGTTACTAAAACATCAGTTGCCATGGAAGAAGGTGAACGTTAACTTCTCGCGTACGCTGCATTATAAATATCGTCTGGCATGCAATAAACGTTGATTCATGCTTGATTTGCGTTTGCATATCGAAACTTTTACAATTGAAGCTTCAAATAAAACTTTTCACTTGTTGAGTTAAACTTAAATACACTTGTGCAGCATTTCTTGGGTCTTTTCTAAGGGAAAAAAAGATCTCTGTATAGTTTCGATTAGAAAAACATTTAGTTAAGTATTGCATGTACGAACAAAATCCGTATAAGCAAACGAAGAATCTGGTCAATTCATGAGTCATCACAGCCATACAAACAAATGTACCTGCGCATCCACCTATACAGGGTTCGCGAGTCGTCACAACCATACGACAAATGTACCTGCGCATCCACCTATACAGGGTTCATGAGTCATCACAATCAAACGACAAATGTACCTGCGCATCCATCTATATACAGGGTTCCCACTCTAATTTGGCCCAATAGCTAAATTCTAATCCATTAGATATGCATGTACTTTCGAATGGAAAAATGCTCTAAATAAAGTACAGAATTATATTTTATGTTGTTTGTGCCAATAAATGTACATTTGAAAAAACTACGAAGTCTAAATTTGTGTACATTCCCCCGATCCTATTAGTTATATTTAGTAAAATATTCTTGAGACACATTTAAAAAAAATCCACGGTTCTTCGGCTGAAACTTACCGAGTTAAAGGGCTTTGAATGTCACTATTTTAGACCATTTCAATGGCCGCCTAGAGGACGATCGGCCGATCAACACACGGAGATTCCTCGAGGTGACCATTCATTAGCCTAAAATATGAAGATTCAGAACTTCATAACTCGGCCAGTTTGGGCTGCAGAAGATTGGAACTTTTTTGTTTAAAACGTTGTTGTTTTGAGAAAATCTTATTAAACATGACTTATTGGACAGAAGGCTGTATAAAAATTTTGGAGCCGTAATTTTTTCAAAAGTGCAATTATTGACTCAATTTAAGTGCATTTGACTTGATTTAGAGCATTTTTCCAAATGGATGTATTGCCTATCTCTAACAGCTTAGAAATTAGCTATTGAACACGATTTAAGTGGACTACATATATAATATGGGAATAACAATTTGTTTCAGATGTGTCTGTCATTAACGACTTACTATTTGTGCAGCTTCATGTTTACATCTCTATCGCTACTAATAATAAAGGAGAATGTATCTGTGTCTATCTGTCTCTGTGTGTCTATCTCTGTGTGTGACTGTGTGTGTCTGTGTCTATCTGTGTGTCCCTCTGTGTGTTAACGCTCTACAGGACAGACCGTTGGACTTAGAGCTATGAAATTTGGCACGAACATTCTTTGGAGTGTGGGAATGTGCACCACGGAGCCTTTTTTTCTGAAATTTTAATTAATAAAAAATAAGCAAAATTTTGGCGTTTTTCCTTAATATCTTTCGAAAAAATTACATCACAAAAATCATTTTTACACCATCTGAAAGCACAAAAAAGTATCTTTTCAATGATATCAATAAAGTTGTCGCGCGATTTTTCTCTAATTTTAATAACCTTTGAAAAATATTTTTTGTCATAATTTACAACAATCCTTTTCATTGTTGCAACGCATTTCAAACAGTTTTCATTGTTTAAACAAATGTTTAATTGCGTGTTTCTCTTACATTGATTAAAGCTTAGAAAATATCTGTAAATGAAGTCCTCAAGATGGTGATTAAAGGTCTACAGCAATTTGAATTTTTAAAAAATCTGCAAATGAAGTCCTCAAGATGGTGATTTAATGTTTATAGCAATTTGAATTTTAAAACTACTATGTTAAGGGAACCATGAATATAAAATTATGCGTAAGAGATTCAGTTGAAATTATATTTCCGGCGATCAAGCTGGTCGCCGAAGTCGGCTAGTTCACACAATATTTTTGGGTAGAAAAAATGTGTTATCATTCGACGTTTGTCTCGTATAATGTGAAAGAAAAATGCAATTGTTGCGCAAAAACAACTTTCCACTTAAGAGTCACGAGTTTCTAAGAGCATGGATTATACTGTGAAACTTCAAAGCTAATTCAAAGGCTGATGAACCTGACAAAACCAAGAAATCTTTCGCACCTTTAAAGTTCGCACACCCCCTTTCAAGGATTCGAGTCATGATTTGGATGTTCTGCATTAAACTAAGTTATACTGAAATATTTTTGGGCTTAAGAGTGATTTAAGAAAAGAAATTCTTTAAATTTAATAGAATGAATTTATTTTATTTATCAATTAACATTTAATTAACAAACAAAACGACTTCTTTGTGGTTTGAAATAAGAAATTGATCCATCTTGGAGTTTTTATGTTTGTCTGTTGTTTATGTTTCATTGAAAAATTAGGGAGAATTGACGCTATTCTTTTCAGAATTAGGTGCTGGCTCATGATTATCTCAAAATAATAATAATAACAATTAATTTAGAATTAAATTTATTTCTCAAATCACATTATGTAATCGAAATGTTTATTTAAATTTTTTCTGTTTTCTGCAGTTATTAGGAGTCGGCACTTTTATTCAAAGGTGGTAAAATAGTTTACCCTGGACATTTATTAAAATGTTAATACAGTCGACGCTCGTTATAACGACCACACATTCCATTATAACGACCAGTGATAAAATCCCCAACTGTGTTTCCCTATGCACTATGTTATTTTACTTCCGGTATAACGACCGTACATTGTCGTCTAATCCCAATACAACGTCCAAATTTAGCGAATACTCTTCCCGGTATTTTTCCAAAAAGAACATGTTTCTTTACACTAAAGTAGAACACCCTTTATTTTCTACTTTAAAATCTGTTTTAGAAATATATTTTTAATTGATAAAATTTTATTTTTAATAGCAATGATAAAAAAATAAGTCGAGTATTTAGTTGGAATATCTTTAAAAATCGCCTATTTATATGGAACTGCCGAGAGTGCATGTGTACAGTTTTTAATTATATCCACTATAGCGACCACTCGTTGTAAAGACCTTTTGCTGTGGGAAGCAGAGGGTCGTTATAACGAGCGTCGACTGTATATTAATCACAGACTTAGAAACGGTTAATGCAATTTTGATGAGACGGGCTGGGAGCATTCGCAGCAGCAAGAGTAAGTATGTAAAGAAAACGCTTTTACAGAATTTAGCATGTTTTGAAAATTGCACTGTGAGCATTTCCAGCAACAAAAGTATTAGAGCAAGAAAAACACTTTTACAGTTTTTGAAACTAGTTTCAAAGTCCTATAACAGTCGACAATATCCGTATTCGGCAGAAATACAAGCAATCTATACTTATAAAGGGCAATGTTTGTGTGTGTGCGATGCCCAGACGAATCTATAGCACTTATAGCCATGAAATTTGGCACACAGGTAGACGTAATGGTGACTGAATGCACCTTGAAGCCAGAATTTTAAAATTTAATCTATACATTTTTTTATTTAATTGCGTTGTTTTGGGTCATTTTTGGCACGTTTACGCCTGTAGTATCTTTTCTAATAATTGTTAGAAAAACAATCAATGCACCATCGGATAGAACAAACAATTTTCGTTCTAATGAAGTTTGTATTGGATTTCCAACTTAATTTACTGAATTTTGAAAAGTTTTTAAATAATAGTCACTTTTATGGTATTTTTTTTATAAGGATTTTTTTTAAATTCTCGCATCTTACGTTCTAACAACTCTATAATTTTCATTTTTTTCAGCTTATAACTGGAAAATTTCAGTCGGATTTAAAATAAGAACGGTTAAAATATCTTATTCCGTTTTTTAAATTAATTTTTCCCTGATCACTTCAAACAGTTTTTTTGCTAGAGAGATTTGACAGCGAGAGTTTCTCCGGACGATCCCAGAATGCATTGTTGGTTCCTCGCAGGGGGTGACGTAATATGCTTTCAATCCCAGCATGCATTTCTACAATCCGATTCCTTCCGGTGACGTCATTACATTCGCGTCATTGTCGAGAGGAAAAATAAGCGGGAAAATCAATAATGTGTATCTTTTGTTCTGATTTTGTTTTCAAAGCTTTTTCGTGTCATTGTGGGCATTTTTTCCCCATTTTGTCGTAGTCCTGATTCCACGGGCAACGCCGTGCACATACTCTTAGTAGTATATATGAGTGAGCACGTTAGGTTTATATCCCTTATGTATATATACGTGTGGGTATTATGTACACACTTATAACAGCGTATCAGTGAGCATACCATCGATATACATACAAAATGTTTCAATTAGCAGCATTCTTTTTTAAACTCTAAATACAAGATTACACACCCTCTAGATGGACAAGGAATAATTTGGTACTTATCCCTTCATCTCTGATGGTAAAAGAGAAGCATTTAGGTTATAAGCAAAATCGGAATGTTCTGATTTAAATACAGACCACCGCGATAGGGGTACATGAAAAATGCAGCAACTTCCATGCAAATGGAAAAAATATTCTTTTTATTAATTATGTACTGAAAAAAAGGTTAAGTGTTTAATTGGAAATTTTTAGAAAGATGGTTTGAAAATTAAATTAACCCTGATCTTAATAAACACTTAGTGTTATGATGATTTGTGTAATTCATCCACTCATAATCAAAAGAAAAATACCTTCCTACGACTTTCCTTCGTGGGATTCCTCAAATATGCAATATATTTCATGCAATCAGAAACAAAATCTTTTATAAAATCTTTGTCTATCAGAAAAGGTTGTGTGTAGAGTAGGAAATTCTTAAAAAATGCTTTGAAAATTAAATTAACGCTGGTATTGTTTTGCACTTAGTGCCATAAAAAATTGTGGAATTCATGCAGGCCATCAAAAAATTTTACAGAGGAAAAAATGACAAACGAAAACGCTAATTTTAAATAAATCACAAATTTCAAAATTCATAGAAAATTTCTTTTACTATTTCTGGAATTCTTTTCTTAATAAGTATCTTTTTGAGATAATTTTCGTTTATTAGAAAATCGATTAATTACTTTCTTCAGTGTGTTTTATTTTTCTTTCGGTTTTTGATGCGTTAAAAATTTTTCTTGTTTTAATATTTTTTTTCATTTCTAGAAATCGTGAAATAGGTTTTATAAATTAACTTCATTTCTGAAGCTCGTCACTTTTTGATATTTCTATCGAATAAATGGATGGAATTCTCTAGAATTTCAAGCAAAATCTTTTTTCAAACTTTTTCAGAAAATCCTGCCATTATTCAAAGAAAAGTTATTTTCTTACATAAATTGCTTTGTAAATTTTAGCCCATGCACCTAAAAAGAAAATCCCAGCCATGAGCAAAAAACTCGGAGACATGAATTCCTAGTAGTTACATCTTGTCACATTGAAGAATAAAATTGTAGAAAGATAGAAATAATATTTTCATGCTATAATAAAGTTTTCTATGGAATTGGATTATCGTCCACTAATTCACAATAAAGACAATTCCAGACAACGCGAAAAGACAAGCAAGTTACAAATCAAAAGAAACTTTAAGTTTCTCTGACGACGCGGATATATCGTGCTACTGGTGGCTGTATTTTCATATTAAGAAATGCGAACGGTAAGAGGAAAAAGTTCATTATCGCCTCCCACCAGATGTAAAGAAATGTAAAGTTGCGTATATAATTTAGAGCTTAACAGTTTCCGAACCGCTAGAGAGCCTTTCAAAGAAATTAGTTTCACGTCGAACCAACCACGAACAGTAGGAAAGGATCAAATCCAGTTCGAATCACTAATCATCGCTTATCAGTAGCCAATAATGGAGGGAGGGGACTTTGGAATACGCCATGGTTTCTAGATTTGACCTTGTAGGTTCAAAGGGTGTTGTCGGGAAATAGCAAACTACACTCGAACCCATCCTGGTGCTATCTGCAAATCCCTTTGCGTTCGTCGAAAAACTGACAGGATTTTGTTCGAAATAAGCAGTTTGAGTTCCTTGACTTCCAAGTATATACGTGCTTTAAAATGATGCCAAAAGTGCTTACGCCAAATAGAGAGTGGAAATTTGTTTGGGGGATTAGAGTTAAATTCCCCTCTCTTTCTATGAAACTATTAATCTGCAGTGTTGATGTTCATTTAATCAAATCACACAGACTTTATGATGTCTTTCGTGTTATACAGAGTAGTCATTAAATTATTGGACGCATTTCAAAAATTAATATAAAAACCCTATAATGTAGCAACTGCGTTTTTTTAAAATGAGAGTGAAGTTTAAAAAAGTTTTTTCCAGATAGGTAACCCGCCGTTACGGCGCAATAAATCTGCTGCAGCGGGAGATTCCCAACGCAAGTGTCAAAATGGCTACTGAGCAGTAGAGGGCACATCTGGTATTTCTCTGGTTCCACAGAAGCAAATCAATTGTAACAGTTCAAAGACACTTTTGGTTAGAGCATCGAAATTGTCAGTCTCCAAGTAATAACTCCATCAAGTGTTGGTATGAGCAATTAAGGAGTGAAAGTCTCCCTCACTCTTCAACAACTTTGTCTGAGACCGATGGCCATCTTGCATATTTCTCGTTTCCTTAAATTGCTGATACCAACGCTTTATGTAGTTCTTACTTGGAGGCCGACAATTCCGATACTCTAATCGAAAATGGCTTTGAACTGTTATAAATTATTTGATTTCGTGGAACCAGAGACGTGCCTTCTGCTGCACGGTAGCCATTTCGACATTTTCGTTAGGAATCTCCTGATGTAGAAGACGGCGCGCTACATCACTGAAAAAAAACTTTTTGAGCTACTCTCTCATTGAGAAAACGAAGTTGCTGTATTATAGGGATTTTTTTTATTAATTTTTGAAATGGGTCCAATAATTTATAACCACCCAGTATTATCTGTCAGTGTTGCTGTAGTTTTTAAGATATATTCTCAATAACAAATTAAATATTTTTGTTGTTCATTCACTTTTATACTTTCACGGCAAAAAGATTAGGCCCCACATCATTACTCTATTACTGAAAATATTTTATCACATTTCTATATTAATACAAAAAGTAATTTTTGGGAATAATTTGAGAACTTCTTGAATGAACTTCTGAGAACGTCTTTTCAGTATGATGATGATTCGACAGTAAATGCTTCTTTAGATGCATTTTTAACCATTGATGTAGTAAAGAGCCATCACTTCTCTTTAAATCTCTCATGCAAAATACAACAAATTTGATTTGTGATAAGAAATCGTAAAAAGACGTCCATTGGGGTTTAGCATATTTGCGCAATGAATAATTGGCGTAACTTGGTAAAGCCTCATTTTTTTCCCGTGAAAATCTCTCGAATGCTAATCTATCAATGCAATTGAAAATTGGATGGTAGAAGACGGCCTTTACAAAAAGAAAATCGATTTATCCCATAAAAAAGGTAGAGGCTTCTGATAGCCATCTGGCAACAGAGAGTGCGGGAAAAAGTGGAGAGGAAAACCAACATTTTCTCTCTCCCTCTCTAATTTTGGCTGGTTTTGTCCGGGGGGTGGTAAAATGAAAGTGGGGTTGTGATTATCACGGACCAGGGTACATCCTAAGCCCGTGCCCCAGCGTCTAATTTCACGGTGAGCGCTCGCCCCGGCCATTCCATGAAGCCACCCAATTTACCGCCGAATCGCCCTGGCCGGACGACAAAGGCCAATTTTTATCAAAAGGCCTTCCTTCGCTCACTCGCCGCTCCTGCTGTCGTCAGCAAGCCAACCGTAGGGCCACAGGGGGACCACATTTGGCGATTTAGTCCTCTTCTCTGATAAAAAAATAACTATAGCAATGTGTTCCCTTTGAGAGATAAGTGTCGATGAAATGCCAATAAAAAAATTTGTTAATAACTGATTGCAGGAAATAATAAAGTAAATATTTGAGCAGATAAAGTTAGGTGTGAAAGAAAATATATTCCGTTTTGTTTTATATTTAAAACAATCATATTGCAGTTTACTTTTAGCATTTTTTTTATTTAAACAATTTGAAATTGGCAACATTTTTTTCATCTTTTCCGTGAAACTGAAAATAACATCATAAAATATTTGCCAAAAAATTGTCTATGATATTTGACTTTTATACCGAAGAGAGAAAGGGGTGCCGTAACTGCAACTTACGGGGGGAAAATATGGCTTGAGATTTTAACCCCTTACCACACAATGCCCTATCCGACTAGAGTAGTATCATGGCCAAATTTGGCTCTTGCGCCAATAAACATCGAAAACAACCAATCAACCAAATAGAGTAAAGAATTACAGAATTATTTTTATATCCATGATTAACCCTTTCGCTACCAGGGTCTCCTGGGAAAAATGTTCACCAAAACCCGAGATTATTTTCGGGACATCTGTCGTCTGTTACATAAATGTGACTTCGGGCTCTGGTAAGAAACGGCTGCGTTCACATATATATGACGGTTGTTAGAGAACGAGTTAAGGAAAAGTAAGTACTAGTAATAGCATTTGGACATACTGAAGTATCTTAAGTGTCCTTTACGCATATTGTATGAATACAAATTACAATAAATATTCCAAACCTGATGTTTCATCTAATAAGAAGTTAAATAATTATGTCAATGAGGTTAATATAATTTTTTATTTAACTTAATGAAGCTATTTGAATAATATAAATTGAAGTAGTTAAATCTGTTCAAGTTCTATTATGCACACCGAATGGCCAATATATTAGAGACACCTCTAGATTATAGTTCTACACGTCCGTTTAATACATGCGTTGGCATTGTAAATCGGGTTCAGAAATATAACGTTTTCCTCTAGTCAGAAGCACCATTAAAGGTTGCAGTTCGCCTGTTCATGGAAAAAAGGCATTTGAGTTACTTTGAAGACGCCATTACTATAGGATCCAGAAGGGCTGGTTCCAGTTGTCACCGGAATCGTTATTCTTTTTGACTTTTCTCATACCACATTACATTACACCACCATAATCCCCGTGTTTAGAGCAATTTGGCTCCTTTCCGGTTTGGATGGATGGAGGTGAATTTTATTTTTTAAGAAAGGACAAAAACAAGTAACAGGTAGAAAAACAAATAAAAATGAAAAAGAAACATACACTGGACAGAACAACATAGAAAACAATACAAAATAGAAAAAAATACGTAGAGTGAAAAACTCATAAGTAGCCGGAAGTGTGTGTCAGTCTGGGTGGATGAGTACTCAATTATTATCCTCTACAATGAGATTGTTCTCATCACATATGAAACGCGCATTAGGAGTCGAAGTCGGGTTCTTGATAAGTTGTTCGTGAGAATGTTTCTCAACCACTGTAATTTAAGTGACACTGTAGGAGTTTGGAAATGCTAGGAGAGGGTAAACCGACATTTTGTGGCATAGTGCATTGGATCTCCTTTTCCTCCGCACGAGCAGTTGTCATGTGTTCGAAGATTGAAGCGATGAAGGTATGAAGGGAAAGGCCCGTGTCCTGTAACGAACATTATCTCTTCTCTATTCCATCCTACTGACTTGTTTGAGACCCTAGGCACTATATCGTGTGTACTGCGGCCAGTTTCTCCGTTATCCCAGTTGTCTTGCCAGATGCTTAGAGCAGCTGACTTAATCTCAGATTTCAGGTAGGAAAGTGGCTTAGATAGAAGGAAAGGGTCGCCTTTTGTGATGGCTTCTTTGGCTAATTGGTCTGCGCATTCGTTGCCTAAATAACCGACGTGGGCTTTAAGCCATCTCAGGTGAATGTATTTATGGGGGAGCAAAAGAGTTTGAATTTCTCGGACTCAAATCTTCAAAGAATGCAAACTGCTAAAACTCTTCAAGCAAAAGGCGGAATAGTGGACGGAATAGAATAGGTGCTAGACGACTGACACACACTGTTTACAATAACAAAAAAGCTATAATAGCAGCGCCATACAACTAAATATCATAGTGCTCCCTACAAGAAGAATTTTACGACGAATTGGTTTTAATAGCCAACGACTAACAAGAGTTCCTTTTATTTCGATGCAAAGCCAAAAAAGTGGCTATTGTGGGCTGAAAAAAACTACACTGGACATACGGTAAGTGGACAAATTTTATCTGGTTAGACAGCCCAGATTTCATCCCTTTCATGTCGATGGAAGAGTTCCGTGTGTGGCACATTTGTAGAATGAAATTGGAAGATCTGTTCATAGCTCAAAAAGCACCTTCCAATTTGAAGAGTTACCATTTTGTTAGCATGGGCTAATATTCCTCCTCGACGGTTTCAACAAACAGCAGAGTCTCTGCCTAGAAGACCATCTGTGGTCATCAAAGAAAAAGGACGTTCGTCATGATTAGCATTGCACAACAGGATGTTCCTAATATCATGGCCATATATCAGAAAGTATATTTATTTGCAAACGAACTATTTATTAATCTACTATATATTTTGAATAAGATTATAAATTCAATAGTTGGACGAAAAATATGAGCGTTTGAAAACTTTTAACAATGAATTGAACTGTATTTGAATGTGTACTTAATTATGTATTTGTAACTTGCTATTTGAATTATTTCACTTTCCTTGCTATTTGCTATTTCACGAGAAGTACATTAGAAAGTAAACAAATTCGTTTCAGCCTATTATCATGCTGATGAAAACGATTGTAAAGAGAATGTTTTTTAAATTTTAAACTCATTCCCTTCTAAATATTATTTATCGAGTTCGAAATTTTGACGACATTGAAGTTTATTACTTTATTATATATAATAAAGTAAATATTTACTTTGCTCTGCTGTCACCTTTCATTTGCACTTTTTACACAAAGTGAAATTTCCTTTATAAAATTAGTCAATTGTTGATGTGAACTATATTAAAAGAATTTCTCATTGTTTGTTAAGCGTCGGAAAGTCATTTGTTAAGAGTCACTTTGTTACCAAATAGTTTTAATTAGGTTCTATTGTTCTATAACTTTATTTTGTTAATTTTTATAATAAAGACCATTAAAATTATGCAATTTAGCGGAATATTCGAATCATATGAAATCTTTATCACTTTTACTTAATTATTTTAAAATAAGTGAAAGTACAAAGAATATATATATATATATCGCCGCACTCTTAAGTTGAAAACTATATAGAAATATAAATTCAATAATATTTTTAAAAAGTTTTTTAAAAGTTTTATTCCGTGTAAAAAATATGCATTTTTAAGAAGTATACAATGCACTTTTCCGATATTCTTTTTTATTCAATCGGAAAACAATTTAACTAATTTTTTCTTGTCTTGAAGCCTAGCGGGACAAAATATATATACTTATTGAATAATGCAATAAATATAAATTGTTCAATACAACTTCTTTTCAGCATGCTACTTCAACACATTTTTCTGTTCTCACGAAGATAATATAATAATCTAAAAATAAAGTATTTCACCAAGCGATTTTAAACGAAGAAGGTGATTTCTTACCAATGGTTCAGACACTGTACATACATATTTATTTACTTTTAAGTATTGGTCGTGATCTCAAGAGGGATGGACCCCAGCAAGTAAAATACAAATGGGATGTTGAAAAGTGATATTTTTGTCATTTTTCCATTATATTATGCTTCTTATTTATTTACTACTAGCTTTTATAAATGAAAATGGGACCATAACCCTTTTTTTGGATTTCAGAAGAGAAAAATTTAAAAAGTCTTCATATAAAATATTCAAACAGATCAGCATATTTTTACTTGGGAGAAGGTAATTTTATGTATTTTGATTGTAATTTTTTTTCAAGTATTTCATTATTCAGCAGTAATTTACACAGTTACTAAATACAAAAAAGGGGTGCATCTTTTATAGCTTAAAAGGCAACACTAAAAGAAATTTCGGCATTATTATAGAAACGGACTCAAAAAGTGGGCATAAAATCAATTTAACAAGCCGAAAAAAAAGGACGGAACACGGGACCTATTTGGCGAAATTCGAGCGCGTCCTGCAACCCTACATGGAGGAATCTACTTCGTTAAGAAGGCCCTAAAATTGCAGCGGGCTTTACGAGAAGTTCTCGAAAGAGAGAAAGATAGAAGCTTGGCATTTAGGCTGGGAAATCTGTGCATCTGAAGAATGAGATTCGGGCGGATAGAAGACCTTCTTCGACCTTTGTCGAAATAGAATTCAAGGTGCGTAAAATCGAAACCTGATTGGACCATGCCTTTTTCTAATTACATACCCTTCCGCTGATAGCTTGCGACAAAAGGGAAATCATCTTTAATAGTTTGCCAAATAATTCTCTTCGAGGAACGGATGCATGGGCCGGATCATCTTTAAAAGGGAATGGGAATAGATTTGAGCTTATAGGGAGGAACTTATAGGGAATATTCGTTGCGGAAGGAAATTTAAATAAAAGGGTAATCGTCAAATTATTTTGAGTAATAATTTGAAATAAATTCGAGCTCTTAATATATTAAAAATTTTAATAAAATTAATTTTACTTTTAAATATTAGTAAAATTAATTTAATATTTTTTTAATTAAATAATTTAGGCTTTTAATTAAAAG
>BGPR01000248.1:133104-145639 GCA_013235015.1 Araneus ventricosus
ATGCTAAATTCTTGAGAAGGAAACAACATGTTGGCGCAAACTATTTTGTAAACAATGCGTTTCGTAAGCCAGCCACAAACCTCAAATCAACCGCCGCTGTCAATCAAGGCGGCCTAAAAACAAATACAAAAACCGATTCCCTTTTCTGTCCCCCCGGGGGCGCAGGGGACCGGAAATTGGCCCGCGACTTAATAGATGGCGCGTCGGATAGCCGCTCACTATACCGCAAGTAAGCAATGCCTACAGATAAGGGAGTAGAAGTAGACTAAGAATGAAAAAGACTCTTGGATTGGCGTAGATAGTTCGTCTTGATCATCAGGAATTACCGGAGCTGTGATCTTGGGACGTCGGACTCGGAGGAATGGGGTGGCTACAATTGGCATCGCATCGCTGGGATTTGGCGAAAAGAATCAATTATATTTTTTTCTAGGCTGATGATTTGCAGGGATATGGTTTATAACCTTTTTTTTAAATGTGATTTTTTATAGATGAACAAAACTTAATTTAACATTAAGAAAGCCGGGGGATACCTTATTAGTAGGTTATGAATAAGGATAATTCATATCGATTATTCGTTATTTCGCAGGAGTTAATTATCGGATTTCCCTTTGTTTTCGTATAATTATTATTCAGGCAAAAGTAAGCAGTTTTATTATACAACTGAGTGCGGGGAAATATTGAAAGTGATTAAACTTTTCAATCATTTAAGTGCGTTTTTTTCAAACAAATTTTAAATTAAACCTAAACATTGCAGCATTACTTCCTCACTCTATTTACAGCTTATTAAAAACAGATAATTTTTTATTAACAAAAAAAACTGTCTCATTAGGATATTAGAAACCAGAAATGAAATCTTATTTAAATGGAATTTTAATCTTTCGTGCTGACAGAAAGGAAGAATAGTAGATCTTTCAAAAACCTACTCTTAAAAATGGCATTATAAAGCTGTTGGGGCGATGTCAAATTTTTGAAAAGACGGTCACATCCGAATATTTGCGAACATTAATGTAATGGTTATAAGAAATACACCAAATTTTAGAAAGTAATAATTCAAAAGAACTTTTAATGTTTCTATCAAAGAATGTTAGTTAAAATAAAATAAGAATTCAATAAATTAAGAAAAATATTTTTAAATTAACTTCTTTAACCCTTTGCCCTCCAAAAGATAATAAGATGCATAATTATACAAGTGTGAGTGTAAGGATTGATTTGTCGCTTTAGGAAGCTTAAAATATTGTTATTAATTTGTTTCAAGCCCTAAAAATTAATTTGTATGTTTTTGCAATGATAGAGTTTTTATAAAAAGCGATATCCAATAAGAATGTATAAAAGATGCATCACTCAGAATGTCGAATCTGACTCAACACAAGAATTCAAAGGTTAATAAGGTTAATGATTTCACGCAGCTAAAAAAAAAAAAGAAAACCTGTAAGGCATCTCACATTTTTCTCATTCTGGCAATCTTATGGATAAGTGAGAGAAATAAAATGAGTTTTGCAATAGAATGGGATAATTAATTCTTTTTGTTGCGAGGGGGAAATAGGATCCTATTTATGAAGGAACAGGATATGTGTCCTCTGGAATAAGTCGACAGAAGTGGTTTCAGATTGATTTTTGATCGCACCAAAAAAGTAAATAAGACAGTTGGCTGAAAAAATTACATTCAATATATCAATCTTGATTTATCAGTAGCGGCGACTTGAAACAATCCCCCCCCCCACTTCCTTCTGAAAAAATTAAATTTTTATTTCATTAATTATCATAAAAGAAAACCAATAGTGTCCGGGAAAGCTAGCTAATTTTGTAACTTAATTTTTAAATTTTGTTGACTACTCCCCATATTCCGACGCACTTTTAAGCATCTATAAATTTTTAACCATTCCGTTTTCGCCACCCAGACGCCGCCACATAAGGTCCATTTTTGAAAATATCTCTTGAAATTCTGGAAACAAAGCAGTAATTACGAGCAACAGTGAAATGATCAATGATGAAATTTTTTACTATTCCATTTTTGCCACCCAGACGACGCCACATAAGGTCCATTTTTGAAGCTACCTCTTGAAATTCTGGAAACAAAGCAGTAATTATGAGCCAGAGTGAAATGATCAGGATGGCGCCGAAACAATACATCAAATTCCAAACTTCGATGGTACATCATTGGGAAAGCTTTCCCGTTACTTTTTCAATTAACAAATTCTTATCGGGGGATTTTTACTAGAATTCATATAAAACGGAATATTTCAATGATAATTGCTTTATATACACCAGGAAAAGAGAATTCTCGTTTCCCGATTTGCATGTTCTAGCATGCATTACGATACACATGCATAAATAACCTTTGTGCTTTCGATCATGAATTGGAGATTACCGTTGTTCACAAAGCGATCCGAGTTGAAAAAGTGGATTATTTTTGGACGAATCTACAAGTTAAGATTTTGGAAATCTAAACCTAGTTTTTCAGTAGTTAAGCAAACATTAAAGCATTAATATACCAATTAAATATGAAGAATTTGTTGAATACCTTTTCATTTTGAAGCTGCTCGTCGTTTTCCAGATATCCAAGTAAGAATCATAGTACAGTCACACCAACAGGAATATTTCGACTTAAGGCTTGCTTTTACCAGCATAATACCGCCAAAGGTTGTAAACATCTATTAGTCAACT
This sequence comes from Araneus ventricosus, assembly GCA_013235015.1. Classification (NCBI taxonomy): domain Eukaryota; kingdom Metazoa; phylum Arthropoda; class Arachnida; order Araneae; family Araneidae; genus Araneus; species Araneus ventricosus. Next base: position 135,769 of record BGPR01000248.1, read on the forward strand.
GTATAATTTGGAATAGTTTCTGTCTTATGATTTATTGCTTAGAAAACAGATTGAAAATGGCAAACAAAAAGTTGGTTCTAATAAAAACAAATTTTCGCTTCGTATGAATTGTTCATCTTCCAATTCTTAACGAAATCTGCCAACGTTCACGTATAAATTTACCAAAAATGTATTTAGTTGAAAAAACGGAAGTACAACTCAATTCGCACACTACTGTGAGGACACAGGTCCAGTGTGATACGCTGTCCACCTAGAACAATTAACATGTACAACATAAATGTACAAAGACATGTAGATTCGGAAATTGGAATATTATATATTTGATCAAGACTCCCACACTTTGCCATTGTGACCTCAAATGTCAAACATCTCAAAATCTTCTTTTTAAAATCCTGTAGAAACATTATTCAATTTTCCATTCTCAGTTTTATCTGCCGTCCCAGTGTTCTTTTGGCTATCCTCCACGCCAAAGAATCGCCAAGGACTCTGCGGCAACCATTGGTCAAACGTCGCGAAGCGGTGTTGGCGAATCTTTTCCCAAAATGAGATGTGATGGCTATGTCCAAGAAATTGATAGCAGGGAATCCTATGTCAACAAAGTACCGACCGGTTAGTTACGGGGTTGCATATCCCTTAGCAACTAAGCCTCAGACATCCTGATTTGATTTTTAAGTTGCCTACAGCTCCCGCTTGCTTGCTTTCTCCCAATTTCGCCTTCCTACTCCTTATTTTTATCGGATTGGTCATGAAGCTGAATTTCCGAGCAAAATTGAAAAGTGGTGGTATTTTATAGATATTCGCCGAGTTTTCTGCAGTGGTGAATTCGCCAACGTTTCCACTGATGTAACTTCGATGAATATTTAACTTGGTGTAGGAAGTGTAGGATGCAGATCGAAACTTAAATTCCACGAGCGTCATTTACGCTTAAAGAAATTGAGGTTCAGGCTATATCATCCGCTGGCACATCAAAGCAATTAGGATAATTAAGTTGTTTTAAAAAGAATTTGCTTTACTAGAGAGGGTATGCATATATATTTTTGAGGCAACAAATTTCATTCAGTTGTGATCTAATTTGAAAACCAACTCAATTAAAAGCGTTTTAGCAGAAATATACAGATGTATAGAAGTTGATTTTCTTTTTATTTATTTGATTTATTCCAATTTATTGTAGATTTCTAACTTAAAACTCTAATTTGATTCTTTGGAAAAATGTGGAAAAACACTGTAGTTCAACTTCATTCGTTAGCTGATTTGGTTGGTCATTTAAACAACCATTTCGCATCCCTAGAAGAACACTATCAGAAATTTAAAAAACAAATGCGGTTTTGAATTAAACACGAAGGAAATAAACTTGAAATGTTGCATATCTATGGTTACCATACGTCCGGATTAGTGTTCGGATCTTCAAAATGTCCGGATTTACACGAATTCTGACGTATTCGAAAAAGCTGACATCATTCCGCCAATGAAAGAAAATTTATTGTTTGCATCCATTGTTGATAAGACCCTAGTTCAAACTGAAAGTTACAAGTTTTGGCACTTTATTTTAATTCTGTTTTTCATTATTAATTACCAAACATTAATAGAAATTTTATTTTATTTCAATTCTTACGTCACGCCTTAAATGTTTTTCACTTCTTCAAACTCTGTGCTAGTATTGTGAAAGAGTATCATTTGTAGGCAGCGTTTAGTATTTTAAACTATACTGTAACACACACACCCTTTCTCCAGCGTGGCCGGATTTCAGCTAAAAAAATTAGGGTAACCCTATGCATATCTGGTCTGGTGGTTAGGTCTCTGCTTTGGCACCAAAGGGTTTAGGCTCGAAAGATCCACTGCGTGTGTGGTTTGAAGCACACTGATTCTGATGTCGAGGGTCAAACGTCTTCTTTGTTGATGCAATGTGAAAGCTTGGAGAGGAGTTCAGCGGTTCAGATGTCCTCTTACCCATTTGATTACGGTTTAAAATTGTAAGAACCTTCCCAAAATAACCCTTGTATTGCTTGAAAACTGGACATCACTACATCTAAAGTCTGGTTCACATTATCATAAATATGAGTGATATTTGCCTCTAGAGCACACAACTGTCGCTGTTCTTTATATTTGTTTCTGTTGCTTCAAGCTGGTTCAACTCAAAGCATATTTTTTAGAGATTCGACAGTATTCTTTTCAGATGCGATTTGTTTACGATTTTAACTACCAATGAAACATCAGAGTAAGAAAATAATATTTATTAGCTAAGCATTCCTCATTATCTAATGCTACATCTATGCTATATCTGAAAAAAATTGTATAAATATATTGAATTTTTCTCTGGAAAAAACCAAAGCATTAGATTAAATTTTATCTTGCATCGCAGACGAAAGAGCACATTGCAATCAATTCCTGAGAAACAATAAGCTGAATAGTCAAGCTTTACAGAATCAAATTCAGAATATAAAATGCGAAAATAATATATATATATATCGTGTTGTTTTACAAAAATAAATGCATTTATTTATTTAATCTGTATTTATTAGATTATTATCATGTTAAATAAATATTATGTAAATAAAAATTGCACTTAAATTTATTAAACAACGATATAAGCATATAATGCGATGCTCAATAGATGTATCTCCTGCATATGTCCGACAATAGGAAAGTTAAATCAGAATTATGTTGCAAAGAAATTTATAATCTCTTTGTTAAAATTCAAAATGATGAATTCTACCTTTTTCTGTCTGATTGTATGTCAACCGATATAAAATGAATATAATATAGTCAAAGAAAAATATAAATATTTTTTCATTTAAAAAAAACGTCCCTGAAATGGTTGAAAAGTGAATGTTGAAGGAACGGACTGCAGAAATGATAAATACAGGGAAAATGATGAGACATTAATCCCTTATTCATTTTAAAATATTCAAAAGTTAAGTTGTCTTAGTCTGAATAAGGAATGTAATAATTGTTTAAAAACATCTGCCAAAAGGGTTCAGAACCAAAATAGGGTCCGGGAAAAAATGATTACAGGCTTGTTCGAAATTTCGGGCACAAACGTCATTGTATAGCCGACAGCGACGAAGAAACGATTGTTGGACGCACTGAAAGATATTGGCCGTGTTGGTCAAGCCTGCTGCACCGACGACGTTCCCTGCTTTGAGAACATCCTCCATATGCGTTTCACAATCAAGTGATTTAACCCGTTGACCTATAACAACTTGTATGACGCGTGCATTGAGAGAGTTACAGAATTTTTGCTATTTAAATCCGTAATTAAGTCAACGCAACAATTAATTTTAAATACAAAAATGACTAGGACACGCTCGAATGTCTCAAGTATTCTTTACCATCTCAAATAGATTGAAATGGTAAATGGGTGGTATCATCTAATTAGGAGGTTAAATAAATTCGTAGGGCAAGTTATTAAGGCGTCTCCAATGAAGGAGTCCAAGGGGTTGAGTTCCAGGGAAAAATCTACGGCGCGGACCCGAACTGCTCCTTTATGTTTTATTTAGAGTGGCTTTTGATGGCGCCACCAGTTGACAGTATATAGAACTACATTTCGTGCATGCGCAGTAAAACATTATTTACTACAAATGCTCATATTTTCCGTAATATTCAGATTTTTTAATTCAAATTTTAATACAATGTTTCTTTTACGTATTTTCAAGTATTCCGTAAGTTTCGTACAATTTGAAAGAAAACTCTGCATGTTATAATAAAAAGCACGAGATGTTTGAAATTTTCAATTTAATGCCGATTTTTACTTATATTCTGATAAATATTTTTATTGTCTCACCTTGGGTACTAGTAATACTCATCACGCTCTTTAAAATGACACCAGAACCAGCCTCCTAGCTAAACGCGTTTCCACGCTACACTTATTTATAACCTTACATAAAGCTAATTCATAACAACCACTCGCATGCGCCTACACTGGTACGATGACGTGGCAGGCAAAACAAATACTATGCAACCAACTCTTACAGATATGATCTATCCGTTTTGGGGTCGACCATTCTTTTCGCATTAGCAGTCTCGTAGTTATTAGCGATTCAAATCTGACGGTGTTTTGTCACACAAGAAAATTCTACTATTACTGTAACGAGCGGAAAGACGTTTTCACGTGAAATTTGTTTTGCTGCTGTTCTATCCAAGTCACTTCATGTGCCTTAAGTTATCTTTCTTTGATTGATATGTGGTCAGTTTATGGATCGATGGACAGTTGTCCTCTCCGGATGCTTAGGCAGGGAGGAGTATCCTTCTGAATCTATAACATGTGACTATACTATTCTTCGCTTCAGTCACGATATATTATATTTTATTTCATGTATTAAGACATTTTCCGAATCAAAGAATTTTTCATGAGGATGAAAGTAAATTTTCCAATAGTGAAAAGCGACATGCAAAAAACATCCATAATATAAAGCAGAAAATACATGTGTCTGTCGGTCGCAAGAACTCCTCTTAAACGGTGAACGGTAGCGGCTTGAAATTTAAACATAACATTTTGGACTATATTTCTAGGTCAAAAGGGCTATTTTCAACTTTCAGAATTAATTAGTTTTTAAGATATTTAATTAAATAACGAAAATTAGCCACTTCTAAGCCTAACGCTTAGACGTTTTTTGCCAATAACTTTTGAAATATTTATTAGACAACAATTATTTTTATGCCATTTTAAAGAACTGAAAATTATCTTATTAATGATATTAATTTCATTGGGATAAAGTGTTTTCTACGATTGTTATTAACGTTTAAAAATATATTTTTAACGCAATTTCTAACAAGACTTTTTTATTATTATAGCAATAAATTTAAGCCAATTTACTGTTTCGCGCGCGGGCTTTTGGTAATGTTAAAGTTAATGTAAGAAAATATTGTTTTCTTTGAGCATGAACAACAAAGTAAACTTCTTACTTCCGGTTACCGGTTATCGGAGCATTTACACTCTTTAATACGGTTGCACAGTGATCCAATGACGTTAGTGAATTATTCTCCTGATGTTTTGTTTAATTTATACAAATTTTTAAATGATCCTAATGAGTGTGTGCTAAGCCTTCAAGGCTACTTAGTCCGGTTCCTATCGTAGGAAGAGGACAAAGGGAGGGAAAAATAGACCGGAGGCTGTCTTTTCAAACAGCCTCTGATATTAAAGGCGTAGGACTACTTTACTCGCGTGACTTTATTGTTTCTCGAAGTTCCTCGAAGTTTTTAAGTTAATGTAAGTTTTTTTTTGTAACTTCTGTTGTTACCCTTTATCTCTAAAATAAGACATGAGTTATGTTTTTAACTTATGTGGTTACCAAGATATAGAGGATCTCCCTCTTTGGCTTGTGAATCAATTTCCTTCCTGAGACCCCAATAGGAGGAAAGTAGTCCTACATTAAAAAAGATATTTTAACGGTCTATCTGTCGCAAGAACTCCTCCTAAATGGTGAATAGTCTCGACGTGTAATTGTACATGCCAATCTGGATTCTACTTTTTCAAACTTTCAAAAAATTACTTTCTGAGCTATTTAATTAAACAACGAAAATTAAGCCAATTTTCGGAGTTTTATCTCAATTTCTCGCCAATAATTTCAGAAAAATATATTGTACGTAGATTATTTACATACCACCTTAAAGAGCAGAAAATTATCTTTTTAATGATTCCACTTTCAATGCCATGCATTCTTTTCCTTAATTTAATAAATATTTCAAATTTCTTTCATACACAATTTGTAACAACGTTTTCTGTTATTGTAATTAAATTCAAACCAATTTATCGTTTTATCAAATCCTTCATTCCGGTATTTTTACCATTGTGAACGTTATGATAAAAATACTGTTTTCTTTGAATGTGAACAGGAAGGCAGAAATTTTATTTAGCTTTTATTTCGTAGCATATACCTCTTTCAATATGTTTGCACCACAATCCAATGATTTTAATTGCTTTCTCTCCGCGATGTTTCATTTAATTTTACAAATCAAGTTTTTTAATGACCATAATGAGCGTATAAAATCCTTCAAGATTGTTCAGCCCAATTCCTACCGGAGGGAGAGGGCTTAAGGAGAAAAAGAAAGAACAGTATGCGGTTTTTCCTGTCAGTGACAAAAACACTAAAGAGAAGAGAATTTTAGTCCGAATAATGACAATAAAATGAAGTACTAAAGGTTACGAGATTATTGCAAGGTGATTCAAACTAAGGAGAGAAAAAGAAGAAGGGTGTTTCACTGCTGGTCCAAAGGGTCAGTTCATTAACGAAAATCAACGAAAGACGCTTCCGCGAAAAACTCTTTTATTAAATTGAAAGTGTTAAAATTACTTGGACTTGAAAATATTTTTATTCCGAGCAAAGCCTGGTGTATCAGCTAGTTATTGCATAAATGCAGCCTTCTGTTATTTTTTTCAATAGCATTCAAATTCCAGGAATAAGTGATAGATATATTCTAGAATAAGTGTATAGTATTCGCGCTAGATATTCAGTTTAGATTTATGTTATTTTTATCCTCATAGGACTAGTCTGGAAACTTTGTATAGTCGAAAGATTGAATTTGAATCTATAATTTTTTGTCTTGGTGGTCCAACTTCTTCCCAGTGGTTCAGTCTTCGAATCCTCCAGGAGACATAAATATCCTCAGCCCATTTTCTTAGGCAATTCGCATTGAGTGTGGGCGAAAGTTTAAGAAAAAAAGAGGGAAAACAACGATTTGAAAGATACATGACCGTCTGGTGTGTGCTATGTTTATATATAGTGAATGTCTATATACAGTGTATATGTCTATGCGCAGGGAAGATTTGAACTATATATATAACAAATAAACTTAACTATTTTATAAATAAACTAAAGCCATTACTAACAATATTTTCTTAAAATGAATCTGCCATACTCAGTGACAAATTCTGAAACATTCCTCTTATTTGCTAAAAACAAATATCTATATATTTAAAATAATAAACAAAAATGTATTGTTTGAATATTTTAAAGACTACGATCATACGATACATATCTCTAGCTCAGATTGTCAACATATCTGAAAATGAAGCCTTTCGCAGAAGAAGCGACGCTGTGCGCAAGGCTTGTAGAGCTGCATTTAGCAACCTTCGCTTGACACCGCCGCAGGAGAAACGAACAAATAAAAGAGAATGCGAAATGTTTTCAGGAGCAGCAGCGAACTCACCAGACAAAGACATGAAAAGGAATATCGAAATTAGAAACAAAATCGTAAAGGAAAACAAACTTAAATCGATGAATGGTTTCTGAATAAATATCTTGTATGTGTGTGTTACATATTTTTTATTACGATTCTCCGAAATTTTGTAAATGATTTCCTGGATATTTTATTACGAAGACTGATATCATGGGGTGTAAAAAGATGGCGTGTCAAAAACTTTGATGACCACAGAGACCAAGCAAGAGAAGTCTATTATTGTTATTCGTATGAATAAGCATGATGAGTAATTATATGCAACTTATTTATTTTTTAGGACTGAAACACGAATGAATGTGAAAAATCCCGTAAGATTCTATAATAAGTCGCTTGATTTAAAAACAATTTCAGTAATTAATATCATGTTTCAACGATTTTGTTAATTAACCAATCACCAACTCTCTCCCCCTACTTTTTATCTAGCTATTGCGAACGAATTACGAATTGGATAATCTTAATTATATTATTTTCAACATTCTTATCGGACTTAAAGCAGATTTTTAGAGCTCTTCTCATTAAAAAAGAATTCATTGTTATAAATTCGAATTATTTATTTATTTTTTTAACGATGATCAGTTCCTGAAACGACAACCGTTTTCCATTATTACTTCTTTACAATTAATAATATATATTCACATTTATACGAAATTATATGGTAAAAATTTTGTGTAATTATAATTTTAGGTAATTTAATTTTATGCAACAAAATGCATTTACATACAATATTTCTACTGAATATACTTTTTAACTTCTACAGCTTTTATGTTTATTATTTCATTTTATTATGAAAAGCGAGTTAGATAAATAATACCATCTATGGGAAACATTTCTAAAGGCCTTCTCAAATCTCATATCATGACCAGTGAAAATAATATTTGCTTATAATTCCTTAAAAATATTAATTAATTGACAGTCTAATAAAAGTATCAATTAAAAACTATATGATAGCCATGCCATTGGAACTCAATTTTCTTGTTTAAAAAATGCATCTTAGAAAACATCTTTAAAAATCAATAGTAAGCGTCACTAATTAACGACAAAAAACAGCCACAAAAAGCCATTAAATGGCCATATTTCTATCGCAGCAATTTATTCAATACTGGTTGATATTTAAACATTTTTTTTTATTTTTGAATAATAAACAAAAAATGAATATTATTATTATAATATTTTTTCATTCTTGAAAGTTCTGAATGTCAACTTATTTTTTCTTAAATTTAAGATTTTGCTTTTTTTTTAAATTGTAGCAATGCTTTCATTTCGTATACTTTTCATTTTCTAAATAGTTTTCTGATCATCCTGCAATTCTTAATGTTACTCATAGATGTTCTATGAAGATTTATGGACAGAACTTTGAAATTTTAATATTTACTTCAATCCGATCATTTGAAACATCGAGTAATCGGGAATCAATGGTTTTTTGGTCTTGTTCCAATGCCTTTTTGTAGACATCTCTCCCTACTGAAGAGACAGTTTTAAAATTTAAAACAAACACCCATTAAAGTTTAGGTTAAAATGCTAAATCAGTTCAAATATTAAAACAAATCATGCGGGGACGTCCTTCTACTATATTAATTCTGAAACGCAATATACTCAGCAATGCGATACTAAAAAAGTACTTAACTTTCAATATTTTTTAATGTTACCCATAGATGTTCTATGAAGATTCAGAAACAGCACTTAGAAATTTTAATATTTACTTCGATCGGGCAATTCTAAACATAGAGCAATAGGGAATCAATGTTTTCATGGTCTTGTTCCAATACATTTTTGCGACAGTTCTCCCTACCGAAGAGTCAGTTTTAAAATTTAAAACTAAGAACCAATAAGGTTCAGCTTAAAATGCTAAATCAGTTTAAATATTAAACGCTCGCATTATATTAAACATATCACGTGGGGACCTCCTTCTTCTATATTCATTCTGAAATGCAATACACTCAGCAATGCGATACTAAAAAATACTGTCACAATTTATATCTCCAACCAAATAACATCTCCACGGGGAGTAATCTTCCGGGTATTACTTCCAAATTCGAGTGCCGGGAGAAACTCAATTTCAAGAACGACAGAAACGCGACCCGCGAGACATGAAACGGGGTTCGATTCAACGCTTGATTGTATGTTTGGCTAATAAAAAAATAAATTTTGGCCATCATTGAAGTAGAGTCCAGTTGCCCACGCCTTATCGCCTATTGTAACCGACCCTTTTATCATGGTCCGTTCGGACAGGAAATAGACCTCGGCGCACGATGAAAGAACCAGAACCAAAACCAAAACCAGATCCACGAAAGGGAGGGGAGGGTAAGGAACACTTTCAGTGGTCCTCGAGGAAAAAGAAAAACTTACCTGATAAAAGTTTTCTCTAGAGCATACTTTTTTTGTGTGTCTTTCTTTCTTATTTTTTCCAGATATAAACTTCTCCCGGTTCTTTCCGGCGCCAGATAGGAGAGAAAGGCTGTTATCTGGAGTTATGTGAGAGCCTGGAGGCTCTTTTTGTGGCAACCATTGAGAATGATACGTTATTCGAGCAGCACACCGCCTGAAAGTTCTTGGGTGCTTTTCTTGGAGTAACAAAGCGAGATGGAAATACAGGAGTTTTTATTTAAACAAAATTTTCTTATAAAGTTTGCACAGGTTTTCCAACAGAGTTGTCGTAAAATACTCTACAATAATCCGATACCTTGCGAACCTGTCA
>BGPR01000248.1:147389-174178 GCA_013235015.1 Araneus ventricosus
AATTCTCAAACTTCTCTGGCTAATTGAACTATGGGTTGTTATTCATCCAAAAATAAATTAATGAGAATGAAACCTGCAATAATGGAGTCAATTCATGTCAACAGGATGCATATCAAATGCGTCTCACCAACTTAATTTTGGAATCCATTGAGCATCTTGAATGTGAAAAAAGGTATGATATCACACCATAGCACATGACGAAGTTTAGTTAGATGACAGGAGAAGTTAAGTTTGTCACGTGACCGCGGAATCTTGTTAATTACTCCTTTGTGTGGAGCGAAACAAATTTACCTGAGAAATGAACGACATGCTTTATCCAACATCAGTAACTCTTTTTCAGCCAGCCCCGGTGGCCTAGTGGTAAGGTCTCGGCTTTGGGGCCGGAGGGTTCCAGGTTCGAAACCCGATTCCACTGAAGATCCACCGTAAATGGATCTGTTGCAAGCTAAATCATACGTATTAACCAAACGTCCTCCCGTTGGTACGGCGTAGAAGCATGAAGAGGGGGCTCTAGCTCAGGTGTCGTCCTCGTCATCTGGCCGTGGTTCAAAATTGCGAGGTCCGTCTCAAAATAGCCCTCGTGTAGCTTCAAAATGGGCCGTTAATATAACTAAACTAAGCTCTTTTTTAAGTATTTGTCATTACTTCTTGCTTCATTCGAGAGCTGAATTTCATACTGAGTTTATGAATTTAAAAACAATCAAATTTAATCATAAATTTAATGCATTAAAAATTTGACTGGAATTTTAAAAATGATTTTTATGAAAAGGAATTTTCACATTTATATTTTAAAATGGTATTTCATTATAAAAGTGTAATTTGGGATCTTGACCCGTCGGAATAACTCAACTCCGGTGATTTACTAAGATTGTGAGACATTTGACAGATTTTTAAGGGCTTTTTCTGTATGGTCTTCGGTCAGATGGTGTATTGGAGGAAATTTTCGTTTCCATCTGGAGAGCTGATGCAATACTGTTTTAATGAATGTGAACTGGAAATTATGAGGTAAAATTTCAGTTTTTTAGTTGTTTTGTAGATTTGAACCTAAGGGGAGTTGAAACCCTAAGTCCGTTAACTCTAACCTTGCTACTTCGACGTATCTTTTCTCAAAGTCTGTTATAGATTCATGTTTGAAATTTTTTATACAAGTGAAGTACATCTTTCTCATTATACTAAAATGATTTTTTTTAAATTTCAAAAATTTATATTTTTACAAATTTTTTTGTGTCAAAACAAAAATTGTGAAATTGGCTATTTCGATGTACCTTTTCTCAAAATCTGTTATAGACACACATTTGAAACTTCTTATACAAGTAAAGTACACATTTTTCATTATATTGAATTGAGGGCTTTTAAAAAAAAGTCAAAACTTTATTTTTTACAATTTTTTGTGTCAAAATAGGGTAAAATTTCACTATGCCTAATTAAATATTTTTTGAATTCATAAAACATTAAAAATTAAGCAAAAGCTCACTTCAGTATAATGAGAAATGTGTACTTTACTTCCATAAAAAATTTCAAACCTGTATCTATAACAGATTTTGAGAATAGGTATATCGCAGTGGCCAATTTAGCATATTTTTTTTGCTTTGACACTAAAAAAATCTGTAAAAAATAAACTTTTGAATTTAAAAAAATCGCTTTAGTATAATGAGAAAAATGCACTTGTATAGAAAAAACTTCAAACATGAATATATAATGGATTTTGAGAAAAGGTACATTGAAGTGGCCAATTTCACACTTTCGGATTTAGGGTTCCAACTCCCCTTAAGTATTGAATTAAAAGCTTCAATGAAATATTTATAATTTTTTTTAGTATTCTTCAAGCTAAAAGTTTGAGAAATCCTCAGCTCTACATGGTTAAAGTTAGAGGTCAGTTAGAAAATTAAAGTAAGGATAACTGACCCAGGCGAGTTTGGAATGTTTGGCACAACTGAATTGATGTAATCTCACTTTTCTGTCAACTTCAATTACATTGTGGACTTATAGAAGTCTACTTATAAAGGCCTCTGCTGAATATTCTTCAGAAAATTTAATAAACTTGATGACACTATAAGTTGGAGAAACATTCAATCCCAATACTAGGAAGCAATTATATAGAATTGGTGAAAATAATGCAACATATTTATTGCAAGGGATTAAAATTCCTTTCTGTTATTTAAAATGTCCATAAAATATGGTGTTCTACTACACAAGAGAACGTTACCTATCATGCTACAGGAGTATATGTGATTTTCTACTGACAATAAAATTTAAATATTCAAATATCATCAAAAACTTTTACTTACTTTTAAAAAATCACAAATTTCGAATCTTTATAATGTGACTACCAACAGTGGCGGCAAGTCGGGGAGAAGGCGAGGGGGGCAGTCGCCCTCTACTTAATTTAGAGTAAAATTAAATTTTATTTCATTTTAGCTATTTAAAACTAGCTATTATGAAAATTCAATAGCTTTCTGAAAAACTAGCTAATTTTTTTAACAAAGTTTTTAAATTTTGCTGTCTACCTTCTATACTTACGGGTCTTTCAAATGTCTATAAATTTTTTGCCCCTCACTTTTTCCACCCAATCACCACCACTGACTACCAAATGAAAGTTCATCGTTTTTCATTGAAACTTAAATTCCTAATGAACCATAAGTGTGAAATATTCATTTGGCTACGAAAGATTGGCGATAAAATTCCCGCTCCAGCAACCCTCTCGGGCTGGATAAGAGCTGAGTCAGGATAGTGGTTCCGGACAGGGGTATATCGAAACTCGTAATGGACTGCTAACCGCGAGCAGGGGCTAATGGAGAAGATAGCCCATAGAAGGCAAGGGTGAGAGGGGCTATAAATGTTTGCCGGACCCCCCTTTGAATACACATATAACCCCCTGCTCCTTCCTTAAGTCCATCCCTGGATGCAATGATGGAATTAATGGGAAAGACCTACAACAGCTGTTAAAGAACGGCTAGATGCGGATTTAATGATAACGGATTGCGTAGCTTCCGGACCAGGAGAAAAAAAAGGGTTTTTGATCTGTTCTGGATATGTGGATGGGTCGGGCATTAGGCCTAGATTGTTTATTTGGGATCTAGGAAGTGGTCTGTGTTGAGAAAGAAGCAATGGGAGATCCTCTTAAGGCCCCGGATTTGAGAGCAGAGATTATTTCCAACAGCTGAATTTGAGGATCCAGCCTGTTTTTGATCTTATGATATATCAGATGAGTGGGTTTAATACAGTGAAGATTTCTTGGTAAAAGGATTAGAGAAGACTTTTTGTACACAGATCAAAATCATCCAATGAAGATTTCCTTTTTTTATTGCAGATTATGTTCAAATGGTTAAAAATATAATAAAGCCACAACAGAAAACGTAGTATAAAAAAACGAGATGAGACTTTCAAAAACTCATTTGCGAGTCTACTTTTAATTGTAATTCAAATGAAATCCCAAATGCAAACGGACAAATTGTAATTCATATAATTTTTTAACCCTTGGTGACTCAGTGTTCCATTGCATGGAACACCAACTTGACTCGCTTCTGAAACTCTTAAATTCAACTACAAATAGAAAAAAGTAGGTTTACCATTCACTTTTAACTTTCTTTTTTAAGCATAGATGGCAGCCCCACACAAACTGATCCATAATCTTCAGCTGTGATTCTTTATATAGGCCTCCTCTAAGCAGTCCCAAGTTTCTACCTGGAATTCTAAACAGAGGCTGCAAAAGACAGTCCTGGATTTTACATCTATAAGTGGTCCAAATGAACTTGTGGGCATTACCTGAAAAAACACCAGTAGAGGTGTTACAAGACATTTTCTCGCTTCAATGCAATGCTCGCCTAGTCGCACTTTTCAGAGCTCTAGTGGCACAGTGTTCCAGCTCATGGAACACCCACAGAATCAAAATGGTAATTGCAATTTTTACGAAATTTTACCTACGTACTCCTTTAGACCTAAATAGACTGCGTAAACTTTAAAGGGTAGTGCGCCTTAAAGGATTAACCAGATGGAAGTTAGTGAAATTTAAGAGAAAAATTGTTGTGATACCGATTAATTCTCTTGCTAAAGAAAGTTTTGCAGAAAACTGGCGGCATAAGTTTTCACTATAAATAATAAAGCAACTTCAAATCCACAGTAATATATAAACTCAACCAATCAACCAGATCCACGGTAATACAGAGAGAAATGATTTGACTGCAAAACATCTCTTAAGTGCAATTTTAATCTTAATTATAACATAAATGTATAGCAAAAAGTCTTATTCAGCTGTCTAAAATAACCCGAGTCACTGAACTCGATACTGGTGTAAAAAGACTCAGCAGTATCACTACACCAGAAAAAGAGAACAGCGAAGACTTCCTCTAGCTTCGGAGGCGATCGCCATTCTTTTCTATATCAAAGATTCTTGATCTCCTTAAGCCTTGTTTCCATGATCAGTGGCATGGTTACTCGAGATCGTACTTGGGGATTCGCTGTCGTTCAGAATCTCACCCTTCCCACGCATGCAGTTAGAGTTCATGTTTCAGCCGAAGCCATCCGGAACTACTGATGGGGCAGCACGATAGCGCAAGTCAGCACTTGACGGGAGCAGAATTCGCTCAACCGTCGCGTCAAAAACAAACTCCTCAGATGCAAGCGCAATTATACAATGAAATTATGCAATTTTATAGACCATTTAAGCAAAAGTGAAAAAAGCCACACACCAATCAGTTTGTCCAATTCGCCGAGGAAGAATCGAGTAAAGATTTAACTATATTGATTGCGTAAATCTTAAATCCTGTAAACGCACAAGGTCATGAATTTCTTTTACTAACCAACTCTTTGGCAGTTTGTCTCGTTGTTGAGTCCAAACTGGACATTCCATTAGGAAAAGTTTAATAGTTTCGTCTTGTCCACGTTGTAATTTACAATCTTTACCAAACATTCGATTTTGGAAAGCACCAAATATGTCCATGTCCATTATAATCTGATTGTAATAGAAGTCGGCACTGAGTTAAGTCATATTAATTTCTGGGTAAATTAACCTTGTCCATTTTCCATTTTTAGATTGCATCCATCTGCACTGCCAATATTCTGTTAATTTTTTATTGTTAATATTTCTTATTTTTAGTTTTGAATAGGTGAACTGAACGTCTACAGAATCTCTATTGGATGCTTCCTTAGCAAGCAAATCTGCTCGCTCATTCCCCATTTCCCCTTTGTGGGCCCTCACCCACATTAGTTTAATGTCCTCTCTATCTTTAAGCCTTTTCTTTATTTGCCATATAAATTCTCTGTTGTCGCTTAGGAATTCTACTATCATTAATGCTGATCTTGAATCAGACACGATTTTAACGTCATAGAGTTCGTGGTCTAGAATATAGCCAATAGCTTTATGTATGGCAAAAACTTCAGCCATGTAAACTATGTTATGATCGGCCAACCCATACTGCGATTTTGTTATTTCTTGTTTTTCCGCATAATGAACAAAGGCAGCACCAACTCTATTCCCTATTTTTGAACCGTCTGTAAAAGTATGATGATCTTCAGTCATATTTCCACGACATGTACACAATCTGCAACCGTCAGCAGGAACTGTTCTGAAGTCTCTGTCCGAAGACTCGCTGGCCTTTGATGTTCGAGCATTTACCGACATTTCACCGGAATAGTGGAGACATCCCCAAACTCCTCGAACAACAACGATTCTTTGCGTTCCCAACACAGAAGATAATATGTACTTCAAACAAAGAACCTCTGACCATGATAACAGATCTTTACATACCTGGGCAAAGCGCTCAGAATTCTCCAACGAAATAATATGCGTATGCCCCTGCAAGCCTGTCTGTTTCTGTCTTTCTCTGTTAAATTTCTGGCTGAAGTTCGTTACCTATAGTGTTTTTAAATATTTTCTAGGTATAAATGAAATATATAAGGATTAAGAAAAATTTCAATATAAAAAATAAGGACTTTACGGAATCAATCTATTTAAAAAACAAATAAAATTTCCCATTCATTTAACAATGGATAATATAGACATATGTCGTAAATTTTATTTATAATTAGATGTTATATTTTATAAAGTTAACAGGGGTTACACCAAATAGTTACCTCCATCACTGTCATAGGGGTGGCAAATAAATCAGAGACGAAAATACTTTAAACTAATGACATTTATTTGTATAAAAAAATAACTCCTCCATTCCACCACACAAATTTACATATTCTAATCTTATTGAATAAAAATCAGAATTATTACTACATGTGCACAATGACAAAATCACATAATATAATGAACATAATAAAAAAGTATAATAAAACACAACAAGCATAATTATACATTTAGGGTCGACCCAGATTACATAAGAGAAACGAATATTAATTCAACACCTCATCCACATTCAAAATTTAATTAATTTTTACTGCATCCTCAGCATTAATTCAATTTAATTTTATCTCAATAATATCAAGCTCATATAAGAAAAATATTAGAAAGTGGCCACTAACAGTTTAATTATTAATTTTAATCCTCACCTAACTTAATCTATATTTTGATTAATATTCTTGTTAATACCTTACCAACTCGCCCTATTGTTATACTAGTTTTCTTTTCACTAATTAACAAACATGACTATTATGAATGAACATTGTTTCTTCCAAATAAAACATACAGTTTTAAAAATATCATACTGATCCAATAAACTGACAAATAAAAACAAAATCTTCTGACAAATATCGATAAAATCATGTCTTGCTTTTACAAATAAATGTTGATAACATGTACTAATAATAAATTAACTTCTTAATTTCAATTGACATGAATTCTTATTTACCATTTTTTTTTTACAGTACAATATTGCTAAAGGTAAGGACGATATATATATGATGCATTACATTGCCAACTAACTTTATCAAAACTCGTGTTATAGAAACATATTTACCTTATTTAAAAAAAATAAAATTTCAATTTAATACATCTGGAAACAAATCCTTCATTTTCAAGCTTCATCCCTAGCTTAATTTCCCTTTGCATCATGAATTCACATATATCGATTAAAATAAATAGAACACATTACTTACTAGGAATTTTAATGTTAGTCAACCTTTTGCTGAATCTTATCAATTTTAATTTATCTATACATGCATGACAATAGAACAATCCTGCTCACTAAAATAAGAATCTTTTGCATCTGATTAAAACTTAATTAAAATATTTAAAATAGTAAACCAAAACTTATCTGTATCAGCAGCATCTCGTGTAGAATCCAGGAACACAAACACAGCTGTTGCGCTGATTGTTCACGCAGAGAATATGAATGATAACAAAAAATAAAAGTTTCGCAGCAGGTCAAATCATGTAGCACCAGCCTCATCAGGATATTGTCCGGATTTTTAAAAAATGAGAATTTTTAGTCATTTCACATAGCACCAGCCTCATCATGATATTGTCCGGATTTTAAAGAAAAAAGAATTTTTAGTCATTTCATATAGCACCAGCCTCGTCAGGATATGTCCGGATTTTTAAAAAATGAGAATTTTTACGTGATACAATCCGTGATGGATTAATCGTGAATGGACTTGACACATGAAAATATCATTCTTATATTTTCTCGTCGGGTTGATCGGTGATGAACGTCGGCATTTGCCATAACTCCGACAGGAAATACTGCATGTGGCCATTTGGACCGCGAATATTTAGAGATGAAGGAGATGCTCCAAATGAGATTTTACGACCTTCACTTCATGCTCTCAGATAATTAATTTTGCATGTCGGCATGGGTTTTCTCATCCCGAACCCGCACGCCACTTTCTTCAGACACCACGGGCCGAAGCTCGAGAAAAAAAAAACGCTATCGTCCACTCCGCTTTATTGCATCCTTCCTTTTTCAAAGCCAAATCCTCTCTGCCCGTCTGAGATAGACCAGCACCGAGTTCGAGACACCGACCCGAGTGAAAAACACCATAATTTTTAGTTCAAAGGTCAGCTCGAGAGTGGGAAAGCGGAATTTTTGCAATGCGCCCGCACAGAGATTCAAAGGGGGTCTGGTGTTTCCTGGAAATTTCCCCACCGCTGGGGTCAATAACTTGCTTCCTGAAGCGTTGGTTGGTAAAAAAATATATTTTCCGCCAGGAAAACCTAAGTCTCGACTGAAGAGATATTTAGTTAAAAAATACTCTGTTGCACAACTAATAATTCCCGAAACAAATAAAATATTACAATAATATTAATGGCTTATCGTTAGATTTTGCTAAATAAAAAACACTAATTACTTTTAAACAACAATTTAGTAAAACCAAGTCGAGAGAGAGAAAAAATATATATCTAGAATTTAAATAATTTGAAAAAAATTCTTTAGTTTAAAATTCTATACAACAGATATCCTACGTCCCCGGGAAGAAAAATTTTTATGCAATAAAAATTTTTCTCAACAAAATCTAATGCAGTAAGCACGAACATAACACAATCTAAATTTAAGAATGCCATAACACACTAAAATCCAATATAACGAAGAGTATCACACTTGTATTGATATAAGGCACACTAATAATATAATACTCACACACTGAAATAATTATAAATGTAAAACATACCAAAATAGAATAACATTGCAATACCATGACGTAATGATCAATATCTGAACTAGCTACGTGTAGACAGGGCAACACAACAGAGTTATCAGGAATGCATATTATTCCATTTTTAAAACTCGAAACTAATCTTTAATTTAGGATAATAAGAAAAACAATATCTTCATTCCAAATACTAATCTAAAAAAAAAATTTATAATCAGACAAAGTGAATTGTATCCCACTAGTACATATATATACCAAGTAATATCTAATGTAAGGAGAACCCAAAGCGTGGAAGAATTTGAAACTAACTCAAAATTAAAAGAAACCAAACATAATTTTCATCCCTATATTCGAGACATAGTACAAGGAAAATCAAACCTGTAAAATAAACAAACAGGGAGTGTAATGTGCAAATACAACTAAGCAATAACAAGCCAATAACTCAAAATCACATAAAAATGGAAGGAACCCACACGCAGGGGTATATGTATCATAAGATCTTCATGTCATCAAACAAATTACTTATAAACAAAAGAACATATCCACAAAATTCAAATTCACAAAATACTAAAACATGTTATATCATTATGAGTTAACAGTTTACTCACTAGCAAAAATTCCTTTCTAGAAACTGCACAGAAATACAATATTTCAACGGAATGTGAGAAGAACTAGTTTATTCACTGACTCATAACTTAACTAACCTAACTTCAATCTCAACAACACAATAATATCTCAAGTATATAACATATCTTCACTAACTAAAAAAAATATCCTAACTTCAATCTCATAGCATATTAAGAACTCAAATACTTCATCTAATTCACACAAAAAATATCTCAACTTCCATATCATAATATAAAAATATTAACTCTAACTAAACATCACTAACTCACATATGAATATCTTAATTCATATCTCAGAACACAACTTCTAAGCAATGCTTATGTCTGTATTACTTAGCCTAAAATGCAATGCACAACAACCTCAAGCAATGTGTCAACTATTCTCAAACAATGTAAAACTAATAATCTTTACTAAAAAAAATCAATATAAATCATAGGTACTAACTTTGATCATTACAAACTCATTTTATGTACTTCAACTCTTAACAATCATAATAACCCTGCATAATACTGTCCCGTGTATGTGTTTTCCAACAGCGACATTCTATATTAATAGTTATAAACAATAACAACACTATCATATTTATACATTGCACAGTAATTAAACTTCTAAGGCAGAATCTGCTCATAAACAAAGTGAAAGAAGGATAGATATGCAAGAAGATCTGAGTAAAAGGTTTGAGTTTTAATGATGAAGATGAAAATATAATGTATTAAACAGACATATAGAAGAAATACACAAGGTTTTAAGGAACATTAATAGAAAATGGTACATTAATCATCTGCACAAGGTGTACAACAATCCGCCCGCAGTTTGTAGACACCCAGGACACACAAACAATGACCAGAAAATAAGGAGAAAGTGTGTCAAGCGCCTAACTACACATCCCCAAATCAAGATTGTTATTTATTCCAATTCAATACATTTATTTATCTATTAACCATATAGAGAAATAGAATTTTAGGAGGAAGTTTGTGAAAGAAAACAGATTAAGATAATTACACAGATGACTTATAGATGCAAATATCTCATACTTGAACTTATATATAACTAAATATAAAATCACTTCTCTCTATCTCTATCAAAAAGGAAGGCAATCATAAGCAATCATAACGAAACAAAAGAAAAAGTCACCATCCACTAGTGAAAGTGAAAAATATGAAATAAACAGAATTATCCATAATTATTATGGAGTGAGTTTTCCTTGCTCATTCATGAAATGCAAAGGAGAACAACAGAAATAATATGCAATTTTAATTGAGAGAGAATTTTAAGTAGGCAACATATAAACAAGACAATATAAGAGTAAACAGAGTGTGTCAAAGGATTTGGATATGCAGCACACACATTATCAATATTTAATGAAAACAGTTGATCAGAGGTGAAAATCAGCTGAGTGAGTGAATGAGGGAATCGCCTCCGCAGAAAATTTCAACCCTTACTCTCATGTAACTTCAAATAATTGAAAGTGGGTGGGTGTAAACAATAACATAAATACATATATAAGAGTGAAAAGAGTGTATCAAGGTTTGAGATATGCAGCACAGCACCAAAATGTAATGAAATAATTTATCAAAAGTGAAAAAATCAGCCATGTGTGTGAGTGAGGGAACACCATCAGCAGATAATTTCAACTTCAAAATCTCAACTTCAAATGAATGAAAATTTCAGTGTGTAAGCAAAAAATTTTTGTTATCTCAAACCAATATAAACCAATTTCTCAAAGTACAGTTATATCTTATCTAAATAATTAACTGAAGAAAAACACAACACATTTCAAGGAAATCATTTTAAATTGAAGCCTGACTGACCATTCAGACACCCAATATGCACAGGTCTCCTGTGCCCAAAAGCAAAACACTCAAAATTTCAATACTCAGTACCAAACTAAAAACAATTTAAGGTGGGTTCTCCACAAAAGATCTGTTAATATCCAAAACACTTATAACAAAATGTAAATATATAGTTAAATGCAAAAGTAAACAAAAATTCTTATTAATTTCTCAAAAACATCTATACTAAAATGTAAGTTCATAGTGAAATAGAAATATAAACAAACACAAAAATTTCTTCACTTAATACTGAAAATTTTATCCTTTGCCCTGGAAGCAAGCTATCTATATCTTTAATTTTTCTTTTTATGCATCTCTGCGGTGAAGCCATGCCCACAAGGCTTTACAAATTTTTCTTACGTCTTATTCATTATATTCATAACAGTACAGTCTCTGATCTCAACACCCCATGCAATGAGGAGTTTCTATATTCTATTTGGTTTGGAACGGCAGCATTTTATGTCGTAAAGATTTTTAATTTAAATTTAATTTGTTTTTTTATATTATTATTATTATTAGAAGTACTAATTTATGATTATAAGAAGTGCAATTAAAAACTTTTAAATTAATACAAAATTACAAACTTTTTAATTTTTCTACTAATTATACCTTCTTACTCTCAGTATTCAGATAACTCAAAATAACAATACTCCATTTACTCAATTTACTTACCTTTAGATTCATAGCATCTTAGATCTTAAATCATATTTACAAGCACAAGGCAAGTATAATAGCATTTGATCAAACAAATAACTAAATAATTAATTCCCTTCTAGTCACAATTTTGCATAACTTCAATTTAATTTCAGTTCTTAATTAATCATTAAAATAATATCCAGATTCATTATCAAATACAATCATAAAGATCTTTAGTTGCGTTGTGTCTTATATTTATAAAAATTTTAGATGTTATATTTTATAAAGTTAACCCAGGTTACACCAAATAGTTACCTCCATCACTGTAATAGGGGTGGCAAATAAATCAGAGACGAAAATACTTTAAACTAATGACATTTATTTGTATAAAAAAATAACTCCACCATTCCACCACACAAATTTACATATTCTAATCTTATTGAATAAAAATCAGAATTATTACTACATGTGCACAATGACAAAATCACATAATATAATGAACATAATAAAAAAGTATAATAAAACACAACAAGCATAATTATACATTTAGGGTCGACCCAGATTACATAAGAGAAACGAATATTAATTCAACACCTCATCCACATTCAAAATTTAATTAATTTTTACTGCATCCTCAGCATTAATTCAATTTAATTTTATCTCAATAATATCAAGCTCATATAAGAAAAATATTAGAAAGTGGCCACTAACAGTTTAATTATTAATTTTAATCCTCACCTAACTTAATCTATATTTTGATTAATATTCTTGTTAATACCTTACCAACTCGCCCTATTATTATACTAGTTTTCTTTTCACTAATTAACAAACATGACTATTATGAATGAACATTGTTTCTTCCAAATAAAACATACAGTTTTAAAAATATCATACTGATCCAATAAACTGACAAATAAAAACAAAATCTTCTGACAAATATCGATAAAATCATGTCTTGCTTTTACAAATAAATGTTGATAACATGTACTAATAATAAATTAACTTCTCTTAATTTCAATTATTAAGAATCCTTATTTCTTATTTTTTTTTTACAGACAGTATTGCTAAATGTAAGGACATATATATATGATGCATTACATGCCACAACTTACTAATAACTCTGTTATAGAAACTATTTATTATTAAATAAAATTTCAATTAAATTACTCTGGAAAAAACTTCATTTTTAAGCTTCATCCGATTAAAGTATTAGAATATAATTTATTAGAATTTAAATGTAACTCAACCCTTTTTTAGGGAACTCATATCAATATTAATTTATCATAGATGCATACAGCAGAAATAATCTGCCTACTACAACAAGAATCTTTATAACTGCATTAAAACTTAATTCAAAATAGTAAAAAAACTTAACTTATTTCAAGAGTATCACGTGAAGAACTTAAGACACAAACCCTAGATTATATATTGTTCTACTTTGTCTCATACCGCGCAGATCTGGCAAATGTCCAGTCCAAGTTTAATGAGTTTTGATTTTAAATTTTTAAGTTGCAATTGGTGGTTCCAGCAGTCAGTAATGATAGGGAGAAAGCAAAAATTCACGCATCATGATTTATGTTAGCTGTAATTCTAACGCTATTATTCTACGTGATTGATCCTATAACGGGAAGGGTCTTCGACACGATAAAAACATCTAAGTGCATTTCTCGTCGTGATCTGTGAAGACGCCGAGTACTGCATAACTGGATAGGGAATAAATGAGAAGGACGCTCACATGAGGTTTCACTCCATCGCCCGCAGCGGCTCCTCAGAGCTATACCCCTGTCCGTATGGGCTGTCAGCATCGAGAAACCACCTACCTCTTCATGCACCCCTGGGCCCCAGCCTGAGAAAAACACCTGCCATTTTCCCTTCAGCTTTAATGCATCCTCCCTCTCAAAGCCCATAAAAACGCCTGTCGGCCCCAAGTTCCTATTAAAAAAAAAAAAAACCCCTCTTGCGGCTCAAAACCAAACTTTTACACCTGATTAGGTTGTGTGTTGAAATAATATTGCAACCCTAAAACCCTAACGACAAAAACATTCCGAAAAAAAGATCCCAAGGTCCCTCTACGCAGATAGCAAGCTCCTTCCTTTCACTCTTCTGTCCGGGGAGGGGGGCAACACCTCGGTGAAGGCAATGACCCACCCAGACGACACCAGCTTGAAGTTGAGAAAAGAAAACACTTTATCTTTATTTTTGCTTTAATTGTTTTTTTTCCTTTGGCTACTTGAATACCATTAATAGTTAAAAAAATTTTAACAACCAGAATACACTACCTATATCAGAGCTTAATTAATTTTGATAAATTCCCTATCCAAGAAAACTCTATACAACACTTATAAAGATTTGTAACTTTAATCAGTGGTTGTGCTTTTGGGCCGCAATACTTACATGAATTTTCATAAGAAGAGTAAGTATATTCGGTGAGATATAAATGTTTTTTTTAAATCCCCCAATTTTTCCGCACGCTTTTTGCTTACAAAATATTTGACAATATATACTGAAGTGCCAAGAGTCATGAGATACCTCCTAAAATCGTTTGGGACCTCCTTTTGCCCGCATTGGCGTAACTAGGGTGGGGCAGGTACTGCCCTACCGCCAAGAGAAAAGCCCTGAACAGGGTTGCCTCACGTAGACGAGTCGAAGAAAGGAGGAAAACGCACATAAAATCAACCGCAACATTTGGCAAACTAAGCGCCCTTTGTTAGGCGAGAATTCGTTTTCGACCGAAGTACAAAGCGAAATAAAACTTCCGCCGGTTCTATCTGCGCCAAACGAAATGAAGCATTTTCTTCACCGCCCAAAATGCAGTGAAATATCTCGTTTCCTTAACGACCGCCACCGAGATGTCTAGTGTCTAGTTTTTTTCTCGTGTCAGTAAGGCAATAGGGCAAGTGGCGCAAAATTGAGGAATCAAATACATATAAGAGAAAAGTGCGTTTTTTCAATCTCTTATTCCCCTGATTCTTAAGAATTAAAATGGTTCCAATCCATTTCCCAAAGTATGGGAAAACATAAAGGTCTTCTTACCTTTCTACGGTTCTGTGTCCGATGCGCATAGGCGCATTTGCGCACAATCATTAACTAGTGGAATTTTAGTTCACATTGCAGGTTTACTGGATCTTAATTACCTTTGGCAGGAAAACTTAGAGAACAACTAGAGGGGCAATAGAGAATACATACTTGTCGTTCTGATAAGAGAGTGATTGGTGGGTGAGGGTTCTTTTCTATGGGATAATCACCACGTTCCCAAGGGAAAATTGAAAATTATCTTTACAACTACCGAGAAATCCGAGGAGCATATTTAAAGTTTTCTTCCTTGATTTGATTCTGTTTTGTGTGTCTGCTTCCCCCCCCCCCTCCTTCGATTTTATATACATTTTTAAGTATGAGCAATAGTATTGAAATTTTGTAAACGACAAAAAATAAATGTAAATTGAGATAAATTCGAAATTTTAACATTTGGACTTCTTTTTTGCACACGCATTACACCTTTTTGAACCAGTTATTATATTATAAAGAAATTTCAGATTTTCGTTTGAAGAAAATACTTATTTCATTTTCAAATTTTTTTATCTATGTATTTTCTCTAACATTTGATTTCACCGTGAAATTTTTTTATACAATTATTGCTTTGATGACGAAAATAGAACCTATTCATCAGTACAAATACAAGTCGAATGATTTTCATTTCAACAAAAGGAATATTTGGCTGAAATGTTTTGATATCATACCATGTAAAGCTGTAATTTACACTAAATATCAATGAAAAATTCATTCTATTCTTTTATTAATTACAAAATCTGGATTTTTTAAAAATGTAAAGAAATGAAAGAGAAGAGGAAATCAGATTTTTTCAAATATTATTTTCAGATATTTTTTTCCAGATATATATATTCCACTTTTTCTACAGAAAACTGAGATCCAGAATCTCAAAGATACAGGGAGATTATGTACATTGCGAAAATTAAATAATTAGCATTAATAGAGAAAATAGGAAGTACACGTTTTGTTCAAAATATAAGGTGGTCAAAAATTATTAAACCCATTTGAAAAATTTATAAAAAAAAAACTAATAATGTTACAACTGGCGTTTTTTTAAAGGAGAGAGCAATTTTTTTTCAGATAAGTGGAGCACCATTAAAGCTTTCTTCTTTGCTACAGCGACAGATTTCAATACGCAGTGGCTACCGATCAGCAGAAGTAGATGCGCGTTTTCTGGTTTCCTTTTTCAGTTTGTCTTGAATATCTCGAAAACTATTCAGTTTTCGAATTACAACTGATTTAACAAATTAAAAAACGTAAAATTCCCTACAAATGCATGCTTTCAATTTTCTTCTAGCTTTATTAGTTTCTCAGATAATGGCTCTCAAAAATGGGAGATATCCAATAATTTACGACCGCATAGACCACCGTAACGGCGTGTTACCTAAACTTTTTAAAATGCGCTCTCAGTTAAAAAAAAAACGTATTTGTAACATTATTAGTTTTTTTCTATTAATTTTTGAAATGGGTCCAATAATTTATGACCACCCTGTGTAATTGAAGAAATATTTTTCCTTACCTTGACTTTACTGTATGTGATTGATAATAGAATACAAAAAAAGAAAAATACAGAAGAAGTAAACAATAACAATACACCTTTTTGCGCGTATTGTTCTTCTGTATTTTTCTTTTTTTGTATTCTATTATCTGTATTTGTAT
The DNA here is from genome assembly GCA_013235015.1 of Araneus ventricosus. Classification (NCBI taxonomy): domain Eukaryota; kingdom Metazoa; phylum Arthropoda; class Arachnida; order Araneae; family Araneidae; genus Araneus; species Araneus ventricosus. The sequence goes on from BGPR01000248.1 coordinate 163,727, forward strand.
TCTATTGGAAGTCGCTGCTTATGCGCCATTCTATCTAATACAAAAGTTTAATTAATTTTTAATATCTTTTGTTAAATTATATTAATGGTAACTGTATGTGATTGATATTCAGTTGCTACAGTGATTTTTTTCTGCACTTTTCATGCAATACATTAACCATAGTGTACCAAAAAGTGGGCTTTTCATTTCAATATACCTTCAGGGTGAATATTTCCCAAAACAAATTTTTAAATCTACAGAATGCTATTCACATAATCAATATAGCTGTTATACCGAAAATCGCTCTATTATATCTGGAATATCATTTATTTTATGAAGAAATTCACAAAGAACTACAGATGTCTGTAGAGAACATTTTTACTAATAAAATTTGCAGAATATGTGTTACATAGAGAACTGAATTTTTTTGCTATGAATGGACACCTATATTGGCTTTACATCTTAGTTTCCGTGGTACAAATGTGAAAACTAACCAAAATCTAACTTAATTGGTGAATAAATAGAATGATTAGCGCATTCCACAGAATTACCATTCGATAAGGCTTTATTTTATTGACAATTTTGCTGAATAGCTTAAGAAGAAAAACAGTTTTTTTTATCTGTATATATGCTTGATTTCAAATGGGTATTCCTAAAATGGCAAAAGTAGGGAAGGGTCGTTGTATGCGAGCCACGTAAACATTTTTTTTATTTGTACAGTGATAGAAAAATAATTTTATAAAAAAAAGGAGTAGTTTATCCCAAAAATATGATTGACTTTTGAAGAAATACACTTTAAAGTAGAAAAAGAAATAGCTTCTTAAAATTTTGTAATCGGTCCAGTTAAAGAAATCGGTTTCCCAAAGTGCACCACCAATTTCATTAGGCAAAATTAAAGCAAACATATTTTTTGATTCTCAAATTCAATCACAAGGATGACATTTTATGGCACTGTACGATCTTTTTTTTGTTTCCTCACATATGAACACGCAGCCTTAGTTTTTGTTCAATTTGAACCATGCCTTTAATGTCCTTTTTATTCCGTGTTTTTGCTTTGACTTGTTCCATATACAATTTATGAGGTCTATAAGTTATTAACTTGCTTTCTGGACTATTCCTTAAGTTCTTGACAATAATCCCCTTGATTTGATTAGTACAATCCAAATTTTGTCCAATCTGAAGAAATTTTGGACAAAAAAAATCACATAACTTTATCTTTAAGCTATTTTAATGAAACATAAGTTGTAGTCAACCAAGTTTCCTGTCTGAGAATATAATAGCATATTTTGCTACTTACTTTAAATCAAGGGGCTATTTAAATTAAGAGCTATTATTTTTTGTTAAAAATATTCAATTGATGATATCTAAATCACTCACTTGTTCTCTAATTGTACCCACGTAGAGCTTTCTCTAAAAAATAATTCCACAAGTCACATTTACATCATTGTAACATAAGTTACCTATTTTACGGCCCAAATATTTAATAGAATTGAGTTTGCAATAAAGTCCAATCTAGACGACGGTCCAACTTCGAAAATTCTCCCTTATTTGCAAGAAATTCAGGAATTATGAAGGAAGAATATTCGCAATAGAAAATAATAATAAACAATATATAATTTCCTAGATTATATGTACTTAGAATTTAAAAAGTAGATAGTTATTTGCTAGTGCTGTATACACATTGTATCTGAGAATCATTACGTATAAATGTTCTATTTACACATACAAGTTTTATTACATGTACGTGGGATGATGTATTTAAATATGACGGCAACTGAATTAGAACCGAATAAAATGTGCGCTGATATGATTGAACAGAATTTTCCTTTTGAATAACATGAGATGACGAATTTAAGATTTGAAGGAATTTAAGTGATCTTCAACGTTTTCATCCTGGGAAAAGAACAGCGGGTTTTTTTAGAATTAACCAGAATTTGATATTAAAATAATTTATTTGAATCCCGTTTTACTTATTTTGACCAGATTGTTTATTATTTTGCTGAAAAATTAAGTTTCATGCAACTTGCTTGCCTATTTGCAGTGTAATGAAGCGTTTAATACGTTTCAAGTATTGGCTTGTGGGTTAAATAATCGGCCCAAAAAGAAATTTTTCATTTAAAAAATTCATCTAATTTCAATTTATATACGCAAATACCTGTTAGTTTACTAGTTTCTTAAAATCATTCATTAAAACATAAACTAATTTCAAAACATTACAAATATCGCTATTGAAGGGTTCTTAAGAATGAATAGAGGAATATTGTGTCCGAAGAAAAATTTTATACACATTTGCATCACGTGCATGAAAAACTATACGTTGTTTAATATATCTTTTTAAGTCACATTCAGCGATTTTATTTTTGGGAAATCACGAAAGAAAATGCTTTCAATAGAAATTTAGAGGGTTCTCTAGTATAATATTTGTGATTTTGCAAACCAATTCTTAATTACTTCTTAAAATTAAAATGCAATATATTTTCAAATGCATATTTTCAAGATTTCTGTGACTATCTGGTAGAATTTAAAAGAAAATGTTGAAAACGTTGGGGTTTATATAGCTTAGGACCCCATCTTGTCTAAATCAGGCCCTGAGTGAAGTTGACTATTATTTTGTAAAAATTGTATTAATTTTTTGTTGTTGTTCATTAACTGTAAATTATTAAGATTTTTAATTAATTTCTTATTGGTTTTTAAATAATTAATTCTAACTGTAAAATTAATGATCTTGTGGAAGTAAATGGTGTTTTGCAATTTGGATGCTGATAAATGGCAATTTGATTAATTCATAAAGTAGGGTAATAATATTTTACAACTTTGATTCATTAAAATAAAAAAGAGAGAATCGAGAAATCTGTAGCACTTGATATATATTTTAAAAGAGCTCTGCAAAAACGTGTTGGGCACCAATAATTTTGAAAATTTAATAATCAGTTATATTGTTTCGTTTAACCTTTGAAGCAGTAATTTCTGCAATTATTCAACTTGACTTTTATCTACTTTAGCAAATAATATACATTTTCTCACAATTTGTTTCTTAATAGGTATGAGGCACATATTTAAAGACAACTGTACTGTTAAAGTAAAATTAAAGTATTTTAAGAATAAGCGAAACAGCGAAATAGTACTGATACCCGTTTACTACTTTCGAATAAATGAAGCAATAAATAAAGATAAAATTTGTATTAAACTGAAAATTGTAATTCGGTTTATTAGATTGCATTATTTTTTTGTACATCAATATTATCATTTTTATAACTTTTGCAGAGTAAATATATAGACGAGTTCCTTAATCAATTTTGTTCTTTTCCATCTTATTTATGTATTTTCAATTTATTTAACATTACGATTCACTTATATCGATTATTTATTGCTTAATTTAAATTAATTTGGTATTAGTCGCTTGTTTGAAAATAACAGTTATTAAGATCCTTATCATTTTGAAGCATCGTTGTGCTATCAGGGGCACGAAGTGTCATTCTCACACTGACATTGGTTGATTGCCATATTTCAAAGGTTTTCAATGCGCCAAAGCCACGCCAAATCATATAGACATCGATAAAGTTTACAACACTGCAACCTTTCCAACGCTTGAGAGCAAAGGACACTACTAATGACTTAGCGCAAATGCGACTGTGCGCAAGTTTCACAATACCCTTTTTTACTTTCTCGTATACGAAGTATACAAAGAGAAAGTATTATAATCGTCAAAAAATTCGAACTCGAGGTTTTGTCGAATCTCCACGTTTTAGACTCCCTGAGTCAGAAAAACCCAATTGTGGAATTATGTCTGTCTGTGAACACGATAACTCGAAAACTATTAGAGCTCGGGAATGAAATTTGGTATGTGGTCTTTAAACATAATTTGTAGGTTTCTGTCAAATTTTGGACAAAATCCGTCAAATGGAAGTCTGAATGTCTGTATGTCCGCGGTCATATGAACACTATAACTCAACAACTTGAATAGTTAGATGGATAAAATTTGGTACACAGCTTTATCGTCATGAATGTAGGTTCGTATAAAATTTTGGGCCAAATCCGTCGAAAGGTTGACTGTCTGTCGGTCTGTATAATAGCATACTTGTAAAAATTATATCTCAAAAGCCCTTTGTCTCAGATAAATAAAACTTGGTAGCACGGTTGCTAACATTCATTATAGATCTGTGCCCAAATTCCGTTTCAATTGGTTAAGAAAAAGGCGTTGAAACTGCATATTCAATTTTTTACTTGCGTACTGCAAGCAATCTCTGCGCATGCGCAAGCTATTCAGCGAAAGCGAACGAGGTCATTTTCTCCTGTTTTGTTTTCGCTTGCGCACGCCCTCGCATTAGCGGAGCTTGCTAGTGTGATAGAAAATAAATATTGCCAAATTTTAATACATACGCATCTCTTTGAATATTATTCTTCACCTAACTATTTTACAATCACTATAATCTACAATGGGAAACCTTCTAATAGTCATTGCATTCTGGGTTACAGTAGGTTCGAATGTTTTATCCAAGCAGGGGGAGGGGAAATGGCAAATTTTTGAGAAGTATACGAGAAAGTTTAGGGAAGGCCACTCCCGCTGGTAACCAACTCACTGGAGGTTGGTTCCGCCTGGGAACCAACTCATGCTAAGTTTCTCAGAACAAAATAGCAAATAGTTTTATGTTGCAAAGATCTGATTGCCAAAGACCCTCGTTAGGGTCCTTTTCAAAGATTTATGTCTAAGTGGTGGTGGGGAGAAGTATATTTGACCATGTTTGAAAATTTTGATACTTTAGAAAAATATAAAACAAATATGCATTTCATTGATCTCGCTTTTATAACTTAAGATAAAATGTATACAAACAACTTAATCCACTGAAAAAATCCCACAAATACGAATAATAATAAAAAAATTATGCATACCTTTTATCCCTAGCGACTCTAAATATTGATAACTTGGAATAGATTCCCTTTAAACTTTATCAAACAATTAGAAATATTTCTTTCCGTGCTTTGCTCTGCAGTTTAAAAGTCGGAATAACACTTTTCTTATTTGTCACGAACTTCGGAAGAAGCAGATAGATAATCAGTCAGTATGAACATGAAGGCTATAACATTTTAGCTTCAACCATACCTTGAGAAACCTCAAGACCCTGTGAAGCTAATTGATATATTGATATTATTTCCATGACTAAAACCAGGGCCAGAGAAATATTTCTCTAGTCCTGGAAAATGATCTGGTAAAACGATCTGAGGAAATAAGTGTTCGAATTTCTTATTAAAACCCCTTTTTAAGGGGCTAAAGTAATAATGTATGAAATTTTCTTAGAAAATTTAGCAAAATTTCATTGAAAAATTCGAAACTATTTTATTTTTTAAAAAAGCTTTTTGTGATATGTCCTTATGATGCCTTTTAGATGAAAGAGCCGTCCCATTGTGCAGTTATCTCTAATAATACTAAAAGCTATATTGTAAAGTATGTTTGCGCATTACAGGGAAGGCAGTTTGGCTTAAAGTTACCAAATTTGGCCTGAATACATTTTGGAGAGTGAGAATGCGCAAATGATTTTTTTTAAAAACTTCAATTGGAATTCTAATTAATTGAAAACTAAGCTAAATTCCGATGTTTTTTTTTTCTTTTTGAGATAACTTCTGAAAATATTATAGCACAAAAAGAAATTTTATACCAACTCAAAAATTCCAAAATTATCATCTCAATTATACATATTTAGTTGTTGTGAAAATTTTTCAAAATTTTAACAAATTATTAAAAATATTTTTAAATATAATTTAAAGCAATAAATTTTAATATTAAAATTTAAGACACACCTATTTTATTAAATCTTTAAATCATTATTTTTCTGTTATTGGAAAGGATCATTATATCTGAGATAACTTTTTAATTAAAAATTTTGCTTTATTCTTAAGCTATGAAAGGGCAGTAAGTCTCTTTTTTTCTCTCCCTCTCTAAGTGTCTTTGATTTTAAGCTAAAGGTGATTGTTTTTTGGGATTAGATTTATCATGTGATGTTTATTAAGTGTACATGAAGTATTAAGGAGATTTTCATAATTTCTCAAGCTTTAGATATTTTTAGCTATGTATTTCATAAGAAAATATCAATTCTCCTTATTTTAAGAGTTAAAAAATGGAAGTTATTGATTTATGTTATTCATTTATGCGATATAACTAGTTAAATATAAAATTCCTAATCACTTAATAAATTCAATTATTGTAATAACCATCAGAATTTTGTGCAAGTTTAATGATTAAATATCCTTTATATATATCGAGATATATTTCTATCGCCGAGAATTTAACCGTTTTAGACATTACAGCTTATGGGTGCAACAGTTTTCTTCTGTGTGTGTTACTATGAAAGTTGTTTGACATTACGAAATTAATGCAATTAATTTGATGTGTGAACCAGCTGGTCCCCGAAGACGGCTATATCACATTAGTTCAGAAATGTTTTGTATATATTATTATTTCAGTTTAATTACAATTTCAATTTTAGCACTCCCTGACAGAAAGTTTCTGGGGGGATATTCAGATTGCAATTTTTTAAAAAAGGCAAGGGGCGCTGTATTGTTATTTGCCCTGGGCGTCACTGCTTGCCCGGCGAAGTCACGAGGAGACCGACCCGAAAGTGATGAAAAAGAAAATGATTTGGGCTCACCCCGTTCCATAGAAAGCTGATAATGATTTGCAACTTTCATCAATGGTTTTGTTTGCTGTGCTCAATACTCACCTGCATTTTGGTAAAAATGGCATGTATATTAGGGAAAATATAAAGTTTTCTTTCTAAAAAAAATCACAAATTTTTCCGCATGTTTTTTGCTTATAACATGAGGAGTTTTCAACCAAATTATACGAACTTACAGAATCCGTGAAAATATGTTAGCGAAGTATTGTATTAAAATTTCAAGTTAATACTTTGAATATTAGTGGAAATATGAGTATTTATAATAAATAATTTTTTACTACACATGTGCGAAACATAGTATATTTTTCTCGTATAGTTTGGAAGCCAGATACATAGGGCAGCTTATATAAAAATTCCAGTCAACTACAAACACGATTTAGAAAGATATCCGCATTGCAACGAGTTGAATTTCTGTAGTTCTGTAAGAGAAGCTAAATGATGAAAGTTTTTACACAAACTGATATTTTTTAATCTTGAACCTTGGAATAGTAATCGTCGAACTGCTATTTAAATTATGTATTTTATTTATAAATATGTATGGAATTCATCATATTAAACCTTTATAAATTCAATAAAAGTATTCAAATATTCGAAAGTTGTAAATTATTATCAGCTTTCTGTGAAACGGGGTGAGCCCAAATCATTTTCTTCTTCATCACTTTCTGGTCGAGTCCCCGTGACCAAATCTTCACTGTAAAAAGTGAGTTCCGATGATTGCACTCCTCACGACTTGTTAGTCAATGCCACTTCGAGTTGCTGCATTTCGTCGGGCAAAAGGATTTTCCACACGAAAGTAGGAGGTATCTCTTGACTTTTGTCACTTTTGTGTATTAGCGGAGCATTATATTCATATTAAAAGTAAATACTTCGAATATTCGAAGAAATATGAGTATTTGTAGTAAATAATTTTTAACTGCGCATGTGCGAAACATAGTATAATTTTTCTTCCGTAATTTCGAAGCCAGTATGAGGCCGCGGTGGCCTAGTGGTAAGGTCTCGGCTTTGGGGCCGGAGGGCTCCAGGTCCGAAACTCGATTCCATTGAAGATCCGCCGTGTATTGGGCCTGTTGCACGTTAAATCATAAGTAGGGGTGAACCGTCCTTTCGCTAGTGTGGTGCGGAAGTTTGGAGAAGGGGGATCTAGCTTAGGTGTCGTCCTCGTCTTCCGACCAAGATTCAAAATTACGAGGTTTGTCCAAACGTAGCCTGTTGCTCCAAAACGGGACGTTACTATAACTAAAAGCAAAAAAACCTCCAAGCCAGATATATAGGGTAGCTTATAAAAATTTCCAATTGAATACCATCACGATTCAGAAAAATATCAGTATTGCAGCGAACTGAATTTCATTTGCTCTCAAAGAGAAACTAAAAGATGAGGTTTTTTCCACAAATTGATATGTCTCAAACTTGAATCTTCACATGGGTGTTTAATGTACTATTTATAAACTTTATATAATTCAATATAACTATTCTAAAATTTAATTTAGAAATTTATTTTATTTATAATTAGTTATTTTCTTAAAGCGAAAAACGGCCTCAGCAGTCGTCATTTTAATACGATCGTCTCAAAGTTATGTTTCAGTGCTGTCTCAGTATGCAGTACTGCCCTAGAAGGCTCTGCCTCTTGACCTTTGAATTATCAGTTAATAGAGCAACGAAAAAAATAACGTTAATTTTTTCGACATTATGGAAGGTCTCTTGGATTCCTGTAAATACGCACTTGTTGTCAGTGACGAAGCGAGGCATTTTGGTTTTAAAGATATTAATGTTTACTCTGTGCATACTTTTGATTTTCAAGATTTATTCAATAGTATAGATATCAAAGATTTGATGCCAATTTTATTACAGATTTATGAAGATTTTAGCATATATAAAATGATTAATATTAAAAAATATAAAACATTAATAGAAGTTATATTAATAGAAAATTATATTAGCTTTGACAATAAATTATACCAGCAAATTAAAGGTATTCCACAAGGTGGACCAGCAAGTAATGCTCTAGATAATTTACATTTGCACTATTATGAAAAAGAAATTAATTACAATAATTCTTATATCATGCATAGGTATATTGATGATTTATTAATTTGTTCAAAAGTAGAAGAATACACACCACTTATTGACTTTTATCCAGAGTATTTAATTTTACTTAAAACTAATGAAGGTTTTTCTTCTGCAGATTTTCTAGATCATGAAATCAAAATATTTGATAATAAATTAAGCACTGAGATTTATGATAAAAGAAACACTTTTCAGTTTAATATAAATAGGCTGCCATTTTGGAATAGCAATATCAGTACTCAAATTTATAGAAACATCGTCCTGAATTATATCCATAGAAGCACTATTTTAATCACAGACAGAAAAAAACAGAGATCATATATTGATACATTTATTGAAAATGCTTTGAGATATGGATTTTCTATTAATTTCATATTTGCTTATGTTAACAAAAAAATTTAACACCTTTAAATTAATAGTCTTTTGGAATTAATTATTTTGAAATAATCATATTTATGGAATTCACATAGATTTTAATATTTCACTACATAGGTAGATGGCGCCACTATTTTTAGAATAAGATTGCATCTTTTAATTTTAAGATTGCATTATATAATTTTAAGTATATTCTCACACTAAAATAAGTTACTATAATGAGTTTAAAATAAAATTTATAGTTTAATTTATTAATGATGTTTTAGTATAATATATATAACCTAATTTAGTTATAATATTTTCACTATAAATGCGGAACTGTATTTCGTATATATCTCTTGGCATTATAATTGCTAAGATTTTGAATTGGTAAGCATTTAGTTGTATTTTCTCGTTCTTATCTTGAAATATTTTGGAGATTTACTCCTATACTTTTTGCTTTTTCCAACAATTGGCTTTCGCAGAAGAAAGCCTTTAAGGTTCCTTAAGAAGGAAGGCGACTTTAAAATTCGGATTTAATGCGACATAATTGATTCCTTAGATCGATCGGCATTTGATTGTTGGAATTCCAATTCTGGGTTGTCTTTTTCAAAGTAATAGTTTATAATCTAACTATCTTTCTGTATTTCATTGTATGTAACATTATGTAGGTAACATTATTTTATATTTAATTTTCATTATTGGTTTAATAGGTGTATATACTGAAAATGTTATTTGAGTTTTAATTGTTTGTAAAATATTTAACTATATATATATATATATATATATATATATATATATATATATATATATTTATATATGAAACATCATTTCAACTAGTGTTGGTTAATCCAATGAAGAGGCAGTCTGACGGATGAAGATGAGTTTATTTTATTCAATCATGCTTTAATCGATAGGTTTCAGGTAATTTTAAATAATTCGGAAAAATATCAAGCCATTGTTAAAGTATAAATAGACGCAAAGCGCGGTTACCGGCGACGAAGAAAACAAGCCACGCCAAAACAGGCGTCTGGTCCGAAGGTTACATGATTTTAAAAAGAGGAAGTTGCACCATCGCAGCGAGATTAAGTAGTATTGGAAAAGAGGGGAATTCCCGAACGTCAGACCGGTTGAAACTGGATTTCAGCCCGTTCAAGTGACAGTTAATTGTGTGTTAGAGTTTAAGTATAAACAATTTTACGGATTAAATTTTGAGTAGCGTTTTTAAAAATTAGGAACGTGTTAATTTATTATATATATATATATCAAAACAAACTTAGAAACACAAAACAAAAACTCAAAAACAATCAAGTTTTTTGTTGTTGTTTTTCTTATATATATATATATATATATATATATATATATATATATATATATATATATA